>CAKAJE020000788.1:0-197769 GCA_916610135.2 Macropis europaea
CATTTCATGCGCTTTGAGATGCCGCTTAGCCCAATACGCTATCTGAAATATGAGCGACGAAAGTTGAACAAATGTGATAGAATTTCGCTGATTTATTTTATTAACCAGTATGTAAAATGATCTAATCTGGTCTCTGTTCGCCCTAGCCTAGAAGTTTAATAGTGGATTTTACTCGGCATTCCACGCGCTTTAAGATGCCGCCTATCCTAGTACGCTATCTGAAATAGGAGCAACCTAAATTGAACGAATGTGATAGAATTTTGCTGAATTCTTTAATTAACCATAATATAAAATGATCTAATCGGGTCTCTGCTCGCCCTACCCTAGAAGTTTAATAGTGCATTTTAGTCGCCATTTCATGAGCTTTGAGATGCCGCTTCGCCCAATACGCTATCTGAAATAGGAGCGACGTAAATTAAACAAATGTGATAGAATTTCCCTAAAATCTTATATTAAACAAAATATAAAATGATCTAATCGGGTCTCTGATTGCCCTATCATAGAAGTTTAGCAGTGCATTTTACTCGCGATTCCACGCGCTTTAAGATGCCGCCTAGCCCAGTACGCTATCTAAATTAGGAGCGACGTAAGTTGAACAAATGTGATAGAATTTCGCTCAATTCTTAAATTAACCATAATATAAAATGATCTAATCTGGTCTCTGTTCGCCCTAGCCTAGAAGTTTAATAGTGCATTCTACTCGCCATTCCACGCGCTTTAAGATGCCGCCTAGCCCAGTACGCTATCTGAAATAGGAGCGTCGTAAATTGAACAAATGTGATAAAATTTTGCTGACATCTTAAATTAACCATAATATAAAATGATTTAATCGGGTATCTGTTTGCCCTACCCTAGAAGTTTAATAGTGCATTTTACTCGCCATTTTATGCGCCTTCAGATGCCGCTTAGCCCAATACGCTATCTGAAATAGGAGCGACGTAAATTGAACAAATGTGATAGAATTTCGCTGAATTCTTAAATTAACCATAATATGAAATGATCTAATCGGGTCTCTGTTTGCCCTACCCTAGAAGTTTAATAGTGCATTTCACTCGTCATTTCATGCGCTTTGAGATGCCGCTAAGCACAATAAGCTATCTGGAATAGCAGCGACGCAAATTGAACAAATGTGATAGAATTACGCCGTATTCTTATATTTACCGTAATATAAAATGATCTAATCGGGCCTCTGTTTGCCTTATCCTAGAAGTTTAATAGGGCATTTTACTCGCCATTTCATGCACTTTGAAATGCCGCTTAGCCCAATACGCTATCTGAAATAGGAGCGACGTAAATTGAACAAATGCGATAGAATTTCCCTGAAATCTTATATGAAACAAAATATAAAATGATCTAATCGGGTCTCTGATTGCCCTATCATAGAAGTTTAGCAGTGCATTTTACTCGCCATTCCACGCGCTTTAAGATGCCGCCTATCCCAGTACGCTATCTAAATTAGGAGCGACGTAAGTCGAACAAATGTTATAGAATTACGCTGAATTCTTATATTAACCGTAATATAAAATGATCTAATCGGGTCTCTGTTGGCCTTATCCTAGAAGTTTAGTATTGCATTTTACTCGCCATTTCATGCGCTTTGAGATGCCGCTTAGCCCAATACGCTATCTGAAATAGGAGCGACGTAAATTGAACAAATGTGATAGAATTTCGCTGAATTCTTAAATTAACTATAATATAAAATGATCTAATCGGGTCACTGATTGCCCTACCCTAGAAGTTTAATAGTGCATTTTACTCGTCATTTCATGCGCTTTGAGATGCCGCTTAGCCCAATACGCTATCTGAAATATGAGCGACGAAAGTTGAACAAATGTGATAGAGTTTCGCTGATTTATTTTATTAACCAGAATGTAAAATGATCTAATCTGGTCTCTGTTCGCCCTAGCCTAGAAGTTTAATAGTGGATTTTACTAGGCATTCCACGCGCTTTAAGATGCCGCCTATCCTAGTACGCTATCTGAAATAGGAGCAACCGAAATTGAACGAATGTGATAGAATTTTGCTGAATTCTTTAATTAACCATAATATAAAATGATCTAATCGGGTCTCTGCTTGCCCTACCCTAGAAGTTTAATAGTGCATTTTAGTCGCCATTTCATGAGCTTTGAGATGCCGCTTCGCCCAATACGCTATCTGAAATAGGAGCGACGTAAATTAAACAAATGTGATAGAATTTCCCTGAAATCTTATATTAAACAAAATATAAAACGATCTAATCGGGTCTCTGATTGCCCTATCATAGAAGTTTAGCAGTGCATTTTACTCGCCATTCCACGCGCTTTAAGATGCCGCCTAGCCCAGTACGCTATCTAAATTAGGAGCGACGTAAGTTGAACAAATGTGATAGAATTTCGCTCAATTCTTAAATTAACCATAATATGAAATGATCTAATCGGGTCTCTGTTCGCCCTACCATAGAAGTCTAATAGCGCATTTCACTCGCCATTCCACGCGCTTTAAGATGCGGCCGAACCCAGTACGCTATCTGAAATAAGAGCGACGTAAATTGAACAAATGTGATAGAATTTTGTGAATTCATACATTAACCATAATATAAAATGATCTAATCGGGTCTCTGTTCGCCCTACCATAGAAGTCTAATAGTGCATTTTACTCGCCATTTCATGCTCTTTGAGATGCCGCCTAGCCCAATACGCTATCTGAAATAGGAGCGACGTAAATTGAACAAATGTGATAGAATTTCACTGAATTCTTATATTAACCAAAATATAAAATGATCTAATCGGGTCTCTGATTGCCCTATCATAGAAGTTTAGTAGTGCATTTTACTCGCCATTCCACGCGCTTTATGTTGCCGCCTAGCCCAGTACGCTATCTAAAATAGGAGCGACGTAAATTGAACAAATGTGATAGAATTTTGCTGAATTCTTAAATTAACCATGATATGAGATGATGTAATAGGGTCTCTGCTTGCCCTACCCTAGAAGTTTAATAGTGCATTTTACTCGCCATTTCATGCGCTTTGAGATGACGCTTAGCCCAATACGCTATCTGAAATAGGAGCAACCTAAATTGATCGAATGTGATAGAATTTTGCTGAATTCTTTAATTAACCATAATATAAAATGATCTAATCGGGTCTCTGCTTGCCCTACCCTAGAAGTTTAATAGTGCATTTTAGTCGCCATTTCATGAGCTTTGAGATGCCGCTTCGCCCAATACGCTATCTGAAATAGGAGCGACGTAAATTAAACAAATGTGATAGAATTTCCCTGAAATCTTATATTAAACAAAATATAAAATGATCTAATCGGGTCTCTGATTGCCCTATCATAGAAGTTTAGCAGTGCATTTTACTCGCCATTCCACGCGCTTTAAGATGCCGCCTAGCCCAGTACGCTATCTAAATTAGGAGCGACGTAAGTTGAACAAATGTGATAGAATTTCGCTCAATTCTTAAATTAACCATAATATGAAATGATCTAATCGGGTCTCTGTTCGCCCGACCATAGAAGTCTAATAGCGCATTTCACTCGCCATTCCACGCGCTTTAAGATGCGGCCGAACCCAGTACGCTATCTGAAATACGAGCGACGTAAATTGAACAAATGTGATAGAATTTTGTGAATTCATACATTAACCATAATATAAAATGATCTAATCGGGTCTCTGTTCGCCCTACCATAGAAGTCTAATAGTGCATTTTACTCGCCATTTCATGCTCTTTGAGATGCCGCCTAGCCCAATACGCTATCTGAAATAGGAGCGACGTAAATTGAACAAATGTGATAGAATTTCACTGAATTCTTATATTAACCAAAATATAAAATGATCTAATCGGGTCTCTGCTTGCCCTACCCTAGAAGTTTAATAGTGCATTTTACTCGCCATTTCATGCGCTTTGAGATGACGCTTAGCCCAATACGCTATCTGAAATAGGAGCGACGTAAATTGAACAAATGTGATAGAATTTTGCTGAATTCTTAAATTAACCATAATATAAAATGATCTAATCGGGTCTCTGTTTGACCTACCCTAGAAGTTTAATAGGGCATTTTACTCGCCATTTCATGTGCTTTGAGATGCCGCATAGCCCAATACGCTATCTGAAATAGGAGCGACGTAAGTTGAAAAAATGTGATAGAGTTTCGCTGAATTCCTTTATGAACCACAATGTAAAATGATCTAATCGGGTCTCTGTTCTCCCTAGCCTAGAAGTTTAATTGTGCATTTTATTCTCCATTTCATGCGCTTTGAGATGCCGCTTAGCGCAATACGCTATCTGAAATAGGAGCGACGTAAATTGAACAAATGTGACAGAATTTTGCTGAATTCTTAAATTAACCATAACATAAAATGATCTAATCGGGTCTCTGTTTGCCCTACCCTAGACGTTTAATAGTGCATTTTCCTCGTCATTTCATGCGCTTTGAGATGCCGCTTAGCCCAATACGCTATCTGAAATACGAGCGACGTAAATTGAACAAATCTGATAGAATTTCGCTGAATTCTTATATTAACCAAAATATAAAATGATCTAATCGGGTCTCTGATTGCCCTATCATAGAAGATTAATAGTGCATTTTACTCGCCACTCCACGCGCTTTAGGATGCCGCCTAGCCCAGTACGCTATCCGAAATAGGAGCGACGTAAATTGAACAAATGTGATAGAATTTTACTGAATTCTTAAATTAACCATAATATAAAATGATCTAATCGGGTCTCTGCTTGCCCTACCCTAGAAGTTTAATAGTGCATTTTAGTCGCCATTTCATTCGCTTTGAGATGCCGCTTCGCCTAATACGCTATCTGAAATAGGAGCGACGTAAATTAAACAAATGTGATAGAATTTCCCTGAAATCTTATATTAACCAAAATATAAAATGATCTAATCGGGTCTCTGATTGCCCTATCATAGAAGTTTAGTAGTGCATTTTACTCGCCATTCCACGCGCTTTATGTTGCCGCCTAGCCCAGTACGCTATCTAAAATAGGAGCGACGTAAATTGAACAAATGTGATAGAATTTTGCTGAATTCTTAAATTAACCATAATATGAGATGATGTAATAGGGTCTCTGCTTGCCCTACCCTAGAAGTTTAATAGTGCATTTTACTCGCCATTTCATGCGCTTTGAGATGACGCTTAGCCCAATACGCTATCTGAAATAGGAGCGACGTAAATTGAACAAATGTGATAGAATTTTGCTGAATTCTTAAATTAACCATAATATAAAATGATCTAATCGGGTCTCTGTTTGACCTACCCTAGAAGTTTAATAGGGCATTTTGCTCGCCATTTCATGTGCTTTGAGATGCCGCATAGCCCAATACGCTATCTGAAATAGGAGCGACGTAAGTTGAAAAATGTGATAGAGTTTCGCTGAATTCCTTTATGAACCACAATGTAAAATGATCTAATCGGGTCTCTGTTCTCCCTAGCCTAGAAGTTTAATAGTGCATTTTATTCTCCATTTCATGCGCTTTGAGATGCCGCTTAGCGCAATACGCTATCTGAAATAGGAGCGACGTAAATTGAACAAATGTGACAGAATTTTGCTGAATTCTTAAATTAACCATAACATAAAATGATCTAATCGGGTCTCTGTTTGCCCTACCCTAGACGTTTAATAGTGCATTTTCCTCGTCATTTCATGCGCTTTGAGATGCCGCTTAGCCCAATACGCTATCTGAAATACGAGCGACGTAAATTGAACAAATCTGATAGAATTTCGCTGAATTCTTATATTAACCAAAATATAAAATGATCTAATCGGGTCTCTGATTGCCCTATCATAGAAGATTAATAGTGCATTTTACTCGCCACTCCACGCGCTTTAGGATGCCGCCTAGCCCAGTACGCTATCCGAAATAGGAGCGACGTAAATGGAACAAATGTGATAGAGTTTTGCTGAATTCTTAAATTAACCATAATATAAAATGATCTAATCGGGTCTCTGTTCGCCCTAGCCGAGAAGTTTAATAGTGCATTTTATTCGCCATTTCATGCGCTTTGAGATGCCGCTTAGCCCAATACGCTATCTGAAATAGGAGCGACGTAAATTGCACAAATGTGATAGGATTTTTCTGAATTCTTATATTAAACAAAATATAAAATGATCTAATCGGGTCTCTGATTGCCCTATCATAGATGTTTAGTAGTGCATTCTACTCGCCATTCCACGCGCTTTAATATGCCGCCTAGCCCAGTACGCTATCTGAAATAGGAGCGACGTAAATTGAACAAATGTGATAAAATTTTGCTGACATCTTAAATTAAACATAATATAAAATGATTTAATCGGGTCTCTGTTTGCCCTACCCTAGAAGTTTAATAGTGCATTTTACTCGCCATTTCATGCGCCTTCAGATGCCGGTTAGCCCAATACGGTATCTGAAATACGAGCGACGTAAATTGAACAAATGTGATAGAATTTCGCTGAATTCTTAAATTAACCATAATATAAAATGATCTAATCGAGTCTCTGCTTGCCCTACCCTAGAAGTTTAATAGTGCATTTTACTCGTCATTTCATGCGCTTTGAGATGCCGCTTTGCCCAATACGCTATCTGAAGTAGGAGCGACGTAAATTGAACGAATGTGATAGAATTTCGCTCAATTCTTAAATTAACCATAATATAAAATGATCTAATCGGGTCTCTGTTTGCCCTACCCTAGAACTTTAATAGTGCATTTTACTCGTCATTTCATGCGCTTTGAGATGCCGTTTAGCCTATTACGCGATCTGAAATAGGAGCGATATAAGTTGAACAAATGTGATAGAATTTTCCTGAACTCTTTTATTAACCATAATGTAAAATGATCTCATCGGATCTCTGTTCGCCCTAGCCTAGAACTTTAATAGTGCATTTTATTCGCCATTTCATACGCTTTGATGTGCCGCTTTGCCCAATACGCTATCTGAAATAGGAGCGACGTAAATTGAACAAATGTGATAGAATTTCACTGAATTCTTATATTAACCAAAATATAAAATGATCTAATCGGGTCTCTGATTGCCCTAGCATAGAAGTTTTATAGTGCATTTTACTCGCCATTCCGCGCGCTTTAAGATGCCGCATAGCCCAGTTCGCTATCTGAAATATGAGAGACGTAAATTGAACAAATGTGATAGAATTTCGCTGAATTCTTATATTAACCAAAATATAAAATGATATAATCGGGTCTCTGTTTGCCTTATCCTAGAAGTTTAATAGTGCATTTCACTCGTCATTTCATGCGCTTTGAGATGCCGCTAAGCACAATAAGCTATCTGGAATAGCAGCGACGTAAATTGAACAAATGTGATAGAATTACGCCGAATTCTTATATTAACCGTAATATAAAATGTTCTAACCGGGTCTCTGTTTGACCTACCCTAGAAGTTTAATAGTGCATTTTACTCGCCATTTCATGTGCTTTGAGATGCTGCATAGCCCAATACGCTATCTGGAATAGGAACGACGTAAATTGATCAAATGTGATAGAATTTCCCTGAATTCTTATATTAACCTTAATGTAAAATGATCTAATCGGGTCTCTGTTCGCCCTACCATAGAAGTCTAATAGTGCATTTCACTCGCCATTTCATGCGCTTTGAGATGCCGCTTAGCCCAATACGCTATCTGAAATAGGAGCGACGTAAATTGAACAAATGTGATAGAATTTTGCTGAATTCTTAAATTAACCATAATATTAGATGATGTAATCGGGTCTCTGCTTGCCCTACCCTAGGAGTTTAATAGTGCATTTTACTCGCCATTTCATGCGCTTTGAGATGCCGCTTAACCCAATACGCTATCTGAAATAGGAGCGACGTAAATTGAAGAAATGTGATGGAATTTCGCTGAATTCTTATATTAACCAAAATATAAAATGATTTAATCGGGTCTCTTATTGCCCTATCATAGAAGCTTAACAGTGCATTTTATTCGCCATTTCATGCCCTTTGAGATGCCGCTTAGCCCAATACGCTATCTGAAATAGTAGCGACGTAAATTGAACAAATGTGATAGAATTTCCCTGAATTCTTACATTAACCTTAATGTAAAATGATCTAATCGGGTCTCTGTTCGCCCTACCCTAGAAGTTTAATAGTGCATTTCACTCCACATTTCATGCGCTTTGAGATGCCGCTTAGCTCAATACGCTATATGAAACGTGAGCGACGTAAATTGAACAAATGTGATAGAATTCCGATGAATTCTTATATTAACCAAAATATAAAATGATCTAATCGGGTCTCTGATTGCCCTATCATAGAAGTTTAATAGTGCATTTTACTCGCCATTCCACGCGCTTTAAGCTGACGCCTAGCCCAGTACGCTATCTGAAATAGGAGCGACGTAAATTGAACAAATGTGATAGAATTTTGCTGAATTCTTAAATTAACCATAATATAAAATGATCTAATCGGGTCTCTGTTTGCCCTACCCTAGAAGTTTAATAGTGCATTTTATTCGCCATTCCATGCGCTTTGAGATGCCGCTTGGCCCAATTCGCTATCTGAAGTAGGAGCGACGTAAATTGAACAAATGTGATAGGATTTCGCTGAATTCTTATATTAACCAAAATATAAAATGATCTAATCGGGTCTCTGATTGCCCTATCTTAGAAGGCTAATAGTGCATTTTACTCGCTATTCCACGCGCTCTAAGATGGCGGCTAGCCCAGTAGGCTATCTGAAATAAGAGTGACGTAAATTGAACAAATGTAATAGAATTACGCTTAATTCTTATATTAACCGTAATGTAAAATGATCTAATCGGGTCTCTGTTCGCCCTAGCCTATAAGTTTAATAGTGCATTTTATTCGCCATCTCATGCGCTTTGAGATGCCACTTAGCCCAATACGCTATCTGAAATAGGAGCGACGTAAATTGAACAAATGTGATAGAATTTCCCTGAATTCTTATATTAACCTTAATGTAAAATGATCTAATCGGGTCTCTGTTTGCCCTAGCCTAGAAGATTAATAGTGCATTTTATTCGACATTCCGTGCGCTTTGAGATGCTGCTTAGCCCGATACGCTATCTTAAATAGGACCGACGGTAAATTGAACAAATGTGATAGAATTTTGCTGAATTCTTAAATTAACCATAATACAAAATGATCTAATCGGGTCTCTGTTTGCTCTACCCTAGAAGTATAATAGTGCATTTTACTCGCCATTTCATACGCTCTGAGATGCCGCTTAGCCCAATACGCTATCTGAAATATGAGCGACGTAAATTGAACAAATGTGATAGAATTTCTCTGAAATCTTATATTAAACAAAATATAAAATGATCTAATCGGGTCTCTGATTGCCCTATCATAGAAGTTTAGGAGTGCATTTTACTCGCCATTTCATGCGCTTTGAGATGCCGCTTAGCACAGTACGCTATCTGAAATATGAGCGACGTAAATTGAACAAATGTGATAGAATTTTGCTGAATTCTTATATTAACCTTAATGTAAAATGATCTAATCGGGTCTCTGTTCGCCCTACCCTAGAAGTTTAATGTTGCATTTCACACGTCATTTCATGCGCCTTGAGATGCCGCCCAGCCCAGTACACTATCTTAAATAGGAGCGACGTAAATTGAACAAATGTGATAGAATTTCGCTGAATTCTTAAATTAACCATAATACAAAATGATCTAATCGGGTCTCTGTTTGCTCTACCCTAGAAGTATAATAGTGCATTTTACTCGCCATTTCATGCGCTCTGAGATGCCGCTTAGCCCAATACGCTATCTGAAATATGAGCGACGTAAATTGAACAAATGTGATAGAATTTCTCTGAAATCTTATATTAAACAAAATATAAAATGATCTAATCGGGTCTCTGATTGCCCTATCATAGAAGTTTAGGAGTGCATTTTACTCGCCGTTTCATGCGCTTTGAGATGCCGCTTAGCACAGTACGCTATCTGAAATATGAGCGACGTAAATTGAACAAATGTGATAGAATTTCGCTGAATTCATATATTAACCAAAATATAAAATGATCTAATCGGGTCTCTGATTGCCCTATCATAGAAGTTTAATAGTGCATTTCACTCATCATTTCATGCGCTTTGAGATGCCGCTTAGCCGAATACGCTATCTGAAATAGGAGCGACGTAAATTGAACAAATGTGATAGAATTTCCCTGAATTCTTTTATTAACCTTAATGTAAAATGATCTAATCGGGTCTCTGTTTGCCCTAGCCAAGAAGATTAATAGTGCATTTTATTGGACATTCCATGCGCTTTGAGATGCCGCTTAGCCCAATACGCTATCTGAAATAGGAGCGACGTAAATTGAACAAATGTGGTAGAATTTCCTTGAATTCTTATATTAACCAAAATATAAAATGATCTGATCGGGTCCCTGATTGCCCTATCATAGAAGTTTAATAGTGCATTTTACTCGCCATTCCACGCGCTTTAAGATGCCGTCTAGCCCATTACGCTATCAGAAATAGGAGCGACGTAAATTGAACAAATGTGATAGAATTTTGCTGAATTCTTAAATTATCCATAATATAAAATGATCTAATCGGGTCTCTGTTTGCCCTACCCTAGAAGTTTAATAGTGCATTTTACTAGCCATTTCATGCGCTTTAAGATGCCGCCTAGCCCAGTACGCTATCTGAAATAGGAGCGACGTAAAGTGAACAAATGTGATAGAATTTTGCTGAATTCTTAAATTAACGGTAATATAAAATGATCTAATCGGGTCACTGCTTGTCCTACCCTAGAAGTTTAATAGTGCATTTTACTCGTCATTTCATGCGCTTTGAGATGCCGCTTTTACCAATACGCTATCTGAAATAGGAGCGACGTAAATTGAACGAATGTGATAGTATTTCGCTGAATTCTTAAATTAACCATAATATAAAATGATCTAGTCGGGTCTCTGTTTGCCCTACCCTAGAACTTTAATAGTGCATTTTACTCCTCATTTCATGCGCTTTGAGATGCCGCTTAGCGCAATACGCTATCTGAAATAGGAGAGATATAAATTGAACAAATGTGATAGAATTTCGCTGAATTCTTATATTAACCAAAATATAAAATGATCTAATCGGGTCTCTGATTGCCCTATCATAGAAGTTTAATAGTGCATTTTACTCGCCATTCCACGCGCTTTATGCTGGCGCCTAGCCCAGTACGCTATCTGAAATAGGAGCGACGTAAATTGAACAAATGTGATAGAATTTCGCTGAATCCTTATATTAACCAAAATATAAAATGATATGATCGGGTGTCTTATTGCCCTATCATAGAAGTTTCATAGTGCATTTTACTCGCCCTTCCACGCGCTTTAAGATGCCGTCTAGCCCAGTACGCTATCTGAAATAGGAGCGGTGTAAGTTGAACAAATGTGATACTATTACGCTGAATTCTTATATTATCCATAATATAAAATGATATAATCGGGTCTGTGCTTGCGTTACCCTAGAAGTTTAAAAGTGCATTTTACCCGCCATTTCATGCGCTTTGAGATGCCGCTTAGCCCAATACGCTATCTGAAATAGGAGCGACGTAAATTGAACAAATGTGATAGAATTTCGCTGAATTCTTTAATTAACTATAATATAAAATGATCTAATCGGGTCTCTGTTCGCCCTACCCTAGAAGCTTAATAGTGCATTTAACTCGTCATTTCATGCGCTTTCAGATGCCGCTTAGCCCAATACACTATCTGAAATAGGAGCGACGTAAATTTAACAAATGTGATAGAATTTCGCTGAATTCTTTTATTAACCATAATGTAATATGATCTAATCGGGTCTCTGTTTGCCTCACCCTAGAAGTTTAATAGTGCATTTTACTCGCCATTTCATGCGCTTTGAGGCGCCGCTTAGCCCCATACGCTATCTGAAATAGGAGCGACGTAAATTGAACAAATGTGATAGAATTTCGTTGAATTCTTAAATTAACCATAATATACAATGATCTAATCGGGACTCTGTTCGCCCTAGCCTAGAAGTTTAATAGTGCATTTTACTCGCCCTTCCACGCGCTCTAAGATGCCGCCTAGCCCAGTACGCTATCTCAAGCAGGTGCGGCGTAAGTTGAACAAATGTGATAGAATTTCCCTGAATTCTTATATTATCCGTAATATAAAATGATCTAATCGGGTCTCTGTTCGCCCTAGCCTAGAAGTATAATAGTGCATTTTACTCGCCATTTCATGCGCTTTGAGACGCCGCTTAGCCCAATACGCTATCTGAAATAGGAGCGACGTAAATTGAACAAATGTGATAGAATTTCGCTGAATTCTGAAATTAACTATAATATAAAATGATCTAATCGGGTCTCTGTTTGCCCTACCCTAGAAGTTTAATAGTGCATTTTACTCGTCATTTCATGCGCTTTGAGATGCCGCCTAGCCCAGTACGCTATCAGAAATAGGAGCGACGTAAATTGAACAAATGTGATAGAATTTCGCTGAATTCTTAAATTAACCATAATATAAAATGATCTAATCGGGTCTCTATTTGCCCTACCCTAGAAGTTTAATAGTGCGTTTCACTTGTCATTTCATGCTCTTCGAGATGCCGCTAAGACCAATAAGCTATCTGAAATAGGAGCGACGTAAATTGAAGAAATGAGAAAGAATTATGCTGAATTCTTAAATTGACCGTAATATAAA
Organism: Macropis europaea; assembly: GCA_916610135.2. NCBI lineage: Eukaryota > Metazoa > Arthropoda > Insecta > Hymenoptera > Melittidae > Macropis > Macropis europaea. The sequence continues at coordinate 12,611 of CAKAJE020000788.1, forward strand.
ATGATCTAATCGGGTCTCTGTTTGCCCTACCCTAGAAGTTTAACATTGCATTTCACTCGCCATTTCATGCGCTTTGAGATGCCGCTTAGCTCAATACGCTATCTGAAATAGGAGCGCCGTAAGTTGAACAAATGTGATAGAATTTCGCTGAATTCTTATATTAACCAAAATATAAAATGATTTAATCGGGTCTCTGATTGCCCTATCATAGAAGTTTAATAGTGCATTTTACTCGCCATTTCACGCGCTTTAAGCTGACGCCTAGCCAAGTACGCTATCTGAAATAGGAGCGACCTAAATTGAACAAATGTGATAGAATTTTGCTGAATTCTTAAATTAACCATAATATAAAATGATCTAATCGGGTCACTGCTTGTCCTACCCTAGAAGTTTAATAGTGCATTTTACTCGTCATTTCATGCGCTTTGAGATGCCGCTTTGCCCAATACGCTATCTGAAATAGGAGCGACGTAAATTGAACGAATGTGATAGTATTTCGCTGAATTCTTAAATTAACCATAATATAAAATGATCTAGTCGGGTCTCTGTTTGCCCCACCCTAGAACTTTAATAGTGCATTTCACTCGTCACTTCATGCGCTTTGAGATACCGCTTAGCCCAATACGCTATCTGAAATAGGAGCGATATAAATTGAACAAATGTGATAGAATTTCGCTGAATTCTTATATTAACCAAAATATAAAATGATCTAATCGGGTCTCTGATTGCCCTATCATAGAAGTTTAATAGTGCATTTTACTCGCCATTCCACGCGCTTTATGCTGCCGCCTAGCCCAGTACGCTATCTGAAAGAGGAGCGACGTAAGTTGAACAAATGTGATAGAATTACGCTGAATTCTTATATTAACCGTAATATAAAATGATCAAATCGGGTCTCTGTTTGCCTTATCCTAGAAGTTTAATAGTGCATTTTACTCGCCATTCCACGCGCTTTATGATGCAGCCTAGCCCAGTACGCTATCTGAAATAGGAACGACGTAAATTGAACAAATGTGTTAGAATTTCACTGAATTCTTATATTAACCACAATATAAAATGATCTAATCGTGTCTCTGATAGCCCTATCATAGAAGTTTAGTAGTGCATTTTACTCGCCATTCCACGCGGTTTAAGATGCCGCCTAGCCCATTACGCTATCTGAAAGAGGAGCGACGTAAGTTGAACAAATGTGATAGAATTACGCTGAATTCTTATATTAACCGTAATATAAAATGATCTAATCGGGTCTCCGTTTGCCTTATTCTAGAAGTTTAATAGTGCATTATATTCGCCATTTCATGCGCTTTGAGATGCCGCTTAGCCCAATACGCTATCTGAAATAGTAGCGACGTAAATTGAACAAATGTGATAGAATTTCGCTGAATTCTTAAATTAACCATAATATATAATGATCTAATCGGGTCTCTGTTTGCCCTACCCTAGAAGTTTAATGGTGCATTTTAGTCGCCATTTCATGCGCTTTCAGATGCCGCTTAGCCCAATACGCTATCTGAAATAGGAGCGACGTAAATTGAACAAATGTGATAGAGTTTCGCTGAATCCTTATATTAACCAAAATATAAAATGATCTAATCGGGTCTCCTGTTGCCCTATCATAGAAGTTTCATAGTGCATTTTACTCGCCCTTCCACGCGCTTTAAGATGCCGTCTAGCCCAGTACGCTATCTGAAATAGGAGCGGCGTAAGTTGAACAAATGTGATACTATTACGCTGAATTCTTATATTAACCATAATATAAAATGATATAATCGGGTCTGTGCTTGCGTTACCCTAGAAGTTTAATAGTGCATTTTATTCGCCATTTCATACGCTTTGAGATGCCGCTTAGCCCAATACGCTATCTGAAATAGGAGCGACGTAAATTGAACAAATGTGATAGAATTTCGCTGAATTCTTATATAAACCAAAATATAAAATGATCTAATCGGGTCTCTGATTGCCCTATCATAGATGTTTAGTCGTGCATTTTACTCGCCCTTCCACGCCCTTGAAGATGCCGCCCAGCCCAGTACGCTATCTGAAATAGGAGCAACGTAAATTGTACAAATGTGACAGAATGTTGCTGAATTCTTATATTAACCGTAATATAAAATGATCTAATCGGGACTCTCTTTGCCTTACCCTAGAAGTTTAATAGTGCATTTCACTCGTCATTTCATGCGCTTTGAGATGCGGCTTAGCACACTGCGCTATCTGAAATAGGAGAGACGTCAATTGAAGAAATGTGATAGAATTTCGCTGAATTCTTATAATAACCAAATTATAAAATGATCTAATCGGGTTTCTGATTGCCCTATCATAGAAGTTTAATAGTGCATTGTACTCGCCATTCCACGCGCTTTAAGCTGACGCCTAGCCCAGTACGCTATCTGAAATAGGAGCGACGTAAATTGAACAAATGTGATAGAATTTCGCTGAATCCTTATATTAACCAAAATATAAAATGATCTAATCGGGTCTCTGTTCGCCCTACCCTAGAAGTTTAATAGTGCATTTCACTCGTAATTTCATGCGCTTTGAGATGCCGCTTAGCCCAATATGCTATCTGAAATAGGAGCGACGTAAATTGAACAAATGTGATAGAATTTCGTTGAATTCTTAAATTAACCATAATATACAATGATCTAATCGGGTCTCTGTTCGCCCTAGCCTAGAAGTTTAATAGTGCATTTTACTCGCCCTTCCACGCGCTTTAAGATGCCGCCTAGCCCAGTACGCTATCTCAAGCAGGTGCGGCGTAAGTTGAACAAATGTGATAGAATTTCCCTGAATTCTTATATTATCCGTAATATAAAATGATCTAATCGGGTCTCTGTTCGCCCTAGCCTAGAAGTATAATAGTGCATTTTGCTCGCCATTTCATGCGCTTTGAGATGCCGCTTAGCCCAATACGCTATCTGAAATAGGAGCGACGTAAATTGAACGAATGTGATAGTATTTCGCTGAATTCTTAAATTAACCATAATATAAAATGATCTAGTCGGGTCTCTGTTTGCCCTACCCTAGAACTTTAATAGTGCATTTCACTCCTCATTTCATGCGCTTTGAGATGCCGCTTAGCCCAATACGCTATCTGAAATAGGAGCGACGTAAGTTGAACAAATGTGATGGAATTTCGCTGAATTCGTTTATTAACCATAATGTAAAATGATCTAATCGGGTCTCTGTTCGCCCTAGCCTAGAAGTTTAATAGTGGATGTTACTCGCCATTCCACGCGCATTAAGATGCCGCCTAGCCCAGTACGCTATCTGAAATAGGAGCGACCTAAATTGAACAAATGTGATAGAATTTTGCTGAATTCTTAAATTAACCATAATATAAAATGATCTAATCGGGTCACTGCTTGTCCTACCCTAGAAGTTTAATAGTGCATTTTACTCGTCATTTCATGCGCTTTGAGATGCCGCTTTGCCCAATACGCTATCTGAAATAGGAGCGACGTAAATTAAACAAATGTGATAGAATTTCCCTGAAATCTTATATTAAACAAAATATAAAATGATCTAATCGGGTCTCTGATTGCCCTATCATAGAAGTTTAGCAGTGCATTTTACTCGCCATTCCACGCGCTTTAAGATGCCGCCTAGCCCAGTACGCTATCTAAATTAGGAGCGACGTAAGTTGAACAAATGTGATAGAATTTCGCTCAATTCTTAAATTAACCATAATATGAAATGATCTAATCGGGTCTCTGTTCGCCCGACCATAGAAGTCTAATAGCGCATTTCACTCGCCATTCCACGCGCTTTAAGATGCGGCCGAACCCAGTACGCTATCTGAAATACGAGCGACGTAAATTGAACAAATGTGATAGAATTTTGTGAATTCATACATTAACCATAATATAAAATGATCTAATCGGGTCTCTGTTCGCCCTACCATAGAAGTCTAATAGTGCATTTTACTCGCCATTTCATGCTCTTTGAGATGCCGCCTAGCCCAATACGCTATCTGAAATAGGAGCGACGTAAATTGAACAAATGTGATAGAATTTCACTGAATTCTTATATTAACCAAAATATAAAATGATCTAATCGTGTCTCTGATTGCCCTATCATAGAAGTTTAGTAGTGCATTTTACTCGCCATTCCACGCGCTTTATGTTGCCGCCTAGCCCAGTACGCTATCTAAAATAGGAGCGACGTAAATTGAACAAATGTGATAGAATTTTGCTGAATTCTTAAATTAACCATGATATGAGATGATGTAATAGGGTCTCTGCTTGCCCTACCCTAGAAGTTTAATAGTGCATTTTACTCGCCATTTCATGCGCTTTGAGATGACGCTTAGCCCAATACGCTATCTGAAATAGGAGCGACGTAAATTGAACAAATGTGATAGAATTTTGCTGAATTCTTAAATTAACCATAATATAAAATGATCTAATCGGGTCTCTGTTTGACCTACCCTAGAAGTTTAATAGGGCATTTTGCTCGCCATTTCATGTGCTTTGAGATGCCGCATAGCCCAATACGCTATCTGAAATAGGAGCGACGTAAGTTGAAAAAATGTGATAGAGTTTCGCTGAATTCCTTTATGAACCACAATGTAAAATGATCTAATCGGGTCTCTGTTCTCCCTAGCCTAGAAGTTTAATTGTGCATTTTATTCTCCATTTCATGCGCTTTGAGATGCCGCTTAGCGCAATACGCTATCTGAAATAGGAGCGACGTAAATTGAACAAATGTGACAGAATTTTGCTGAATTCTTAAATTAACCATAACATAAAATGATCTAATCGGGTCTCTGTTTGCCCTACCCTAGACGTTTAATAGTGCATTTTCCTCGTCATTTCATGCGCTTTGAGATGCCGCTTAGCCCAATACGCTATCTGAAATACGAGCGACGTAAATTGAACAAATCTGATAGAATTTCGCTGAATTCTTATATTAACCAAAATATAAAATGATCTAATCGGGTCTCTGATTGCCCTATCATAGAAGATTAATAGTGCATTTTACTCGCCACTCCACGCGCTTTAGGATGCCGCCTAGCCCAGTACGCTATCCGAAATAGGAGCGACGTAAATTGAACAAATGTGATAGAATTTTACTGAATTCTTAAATTAACCATAATATAAAATGATCTAATCGGGTCTCTGCTTGCCCTACCCTAGAAGTTTAATAGTGCATTTTAGTCGCCATTTCATTCGCTTTGAGATGCCGCTTCGCCTAATACGCTATCTGAAATAGGAGCGACGTAAATTAAACAAATGTGATAGAATTTCCCTGAAATCTTATATTAACCAAAATATAAAATGATCTAATCGGGTCTCTGATTGCCCTATCATAGAAGATTAGTAGTGCATTTTACTCGCCATTCCACGCGCTTTATGTTGCCGCCTAGCCCAGTACGCTATCTAAAATAGGAGCGACGTAAATTGAACAAATGTGATAGAATTTTGCTGAATTCTTAAATTAACCATAATATGAGATGATGTAATAGGGTCTCTGCTTGCCCTACCCTAGAAGTTTAATAGTGCATTTTACTCGCCATTTCATGCGCTTTGAGATGACGCTTAGCCCAATACGCTATCTGAAATAGGAGCGACGTAAATTGAACAAATGTGATAGAATTTTGCTGAATTCTTAAATTAACCATAATATAAAATGATCTAATCGGGTCTCTGTTTGACCTACCCTAGAAGTTTAATAGGGCATTTTGCTCGCCATTTCATGTGCTTTGAGATGCCGCATAGCCCAATACGCTATCTGAAATAGGAGCGACGTAAGTTGAAAAATGTGATAGAGTTTCGCTGAATTCCTTTATGAACCACAATGTAAAATGATCTAATCGGGTCTCTGTTCTCCCTAGCCTAGAAGTTTAATAGTGCATTTTATTCTCCATTTCATGCGCTTTGAGATGCCGCTTAGCGCAATACGCTATCTGAAATAGGAGCGACGTAAATTGAACAAATGTGACAGAATTTTGCTGAATTCTTAAATTAACCATAACATAAAATGATCTAATCGGGTCTCTGTTTGCCCTACCCTAGACGTTTAATAGTGCATTTTCCTCGTCATTTCATGCGCTTTGAGATGCCGCTTAGCCCAATACGCTATCTGAAATACGAGCGACGTAAATTGAACAAATCTGATAGAATTTCGCTGAATTCTTATATTAACCAAAATATAAAATGATCTAATCGGGTCTCTGATTGCCCTATCATAGAAGATTAATAGTGCATTTTACTCGCCACTCCACGCGCTTTAGGATGCCGCCTAGCCCAGTACGCTATCCGAAATAGGAGCGACGTAAATGGAACAAATGTGATAGAGTTTTGCTGAATTCTTAAATTAACCATAATATAAAATGATCTAATCGGGTCTCTGTTCGCCCTAGCCGAGAAGTTTAATAGTGCATTTTATTCGCCATTTCATGCGCTTTGAGATGCCGCTTAGCCCAATACGCTATCTGAAATAGGAGCGACGTAAATTGCACAAATGTGATAGGATTTTTCTGAATTCTTATATTAAACAAAATATAAAATGATCTAATCGGGTCTCTGATTGCCCTATCATAGATGTTTAGTAGTGCATTCTACTCGCCATTCCACGCGCTTTAATATGCCGCCTAGCCCAGTACGCTATCTGAAATAGGAGCGACGTAAATTGAACAAATGTGATAAAATTTTGCTGACATCTTAAATTAAACATAATATAAAATGATTTAATCGGGTCTCTGTTTGCCCTACCCTAGAAGTTTAATAGTGCATTTTACTCGCCATTTCATGCGCCTTCAGATGCCGGTTAGCCCAATACGGTATCTGAAATACGAGCGACGTAAATTGAACAAATGTGATAGAATTTCGCTGAATTCTTAAATTAACCATAATATAAAATGATCTAATCGAGTCTCTGCTTGCCCTACCCTAGAAGTTTAATAGTGCATTTTACTCGTCATTTCATGCGCTTTGAGATGCCGCTTTGCCCAATACGCTATCTGAAGTAGGAGCGACGTAAATTGAACGAATGTGATAGAATTTCGCTCAATTCTTAAATTAACCATAATATAAAATGATCTAATCGGGTCTCTGTTTGCCCTACCCTAGAACTTTAATAGTGCATTTTACTCGTCATTTCATGCGCTTTGAGATGCCGTTTAGCCTATTACGCGATCTGAAATAGGAGCGATATAAGTTGAACAAATGTGATAGAATTTTGCTGAACTCTTTTATTAACCATAATGTAAAATGATCTCATCGGATCTCTGTTCGCCCTAGCCTAGAACTTTAATAGTGCATTTTATTCGCCATTTCATACGCTTTGATGTGCCGCTTTGCCCAATACGCTATCTGAAATAGGAGCGACGTAAATTGAACAAATGTGATAGAATTTCACTGAATTCTTATATTAACCAAAATATAAAATGATCTAATCGGGTCTCTGATTGCCCTAGCATAGAAGTTTTATAGTGCATTTTACTCGCCATTCCGCGCGCTTTAAGATGCCGCATAGCCCAGTTCGCTATCTGAAATATGAGAGACGTAAATTGAACAAATGTGATAGAATTTCGCTGAATTCTTATATTAACCAAAATATAAAATGATATAATCGGGTCTCTGTTTGCCTTATCCTAGAAGTTTAATAGTGCATTTCACTCGTCATTTCATGCGCTTTGAGATGCCGCTAAGCACAATAAGCTATCTGGAATAGCAGCGACGTAAATTGAACAAATGTGATAGAATTACGCCGAATTCTTATATTAACCGTAATATAAAATGTTCTAACCGGGTCTCTGTTTCCCTTATCCTAGAAGTTTAATAGTGCATTTTACTCGCCATTTCATGCGCTTTGAGATGCCGCTAAGCCCAATACGCTATCTGAAATAGGAGCGACGTAAATTGAACAAGTGTGATAGAATTTCACTGAATTCTTAATTTAACCATAATATAAAAAGATCTAATCGGGTCTCTGTTTGACCTACCCTAGAAGTTTAATAGTGCATTTTACTCGCCATTTCATGTGCTTTGAGATGCTGCATAGCCCAATACGCTATCTGGAATAGGAACGACGTAAATTGATCAAATGTGATAGAATTTCCCTGAATTCTTATATTAACCTTAATGTAAAATGATCTAATCGGGTCTCTGTTCGCCCTACCATAGAAGTCTAATAGTGCATTTCACTCGCCATTTCATGCGCTTTGAGATGCCGCTTAGCCCAATACGCTATCTGAAATAGGAGCGACGTAAATTGAACAAATGTGATAGAATTTTGCTGAATTCTTAAATTAACCATAATATTAGATGATGTAATCGGGTCTCTGCTTGCCCTACCCTAGGAGTTTAATAGTGCATTTTACTCGCCATTTCATGCGCTTTGAAATGCCGCTTAGCCCAATACGCTATCTGAAATAGGAGCGACGTAAATTGAAGAAATGTGATGGAATTTCGCTGAATTCTTATATTAACCAAAATATAAAATGATTTAATCGGGTCTCTTATTGCCCTATCATAGAAGCTTAACAGTGCATTTTATTCGCCATTTCATGCCCTTTGAGATGCCGCTTAGCCCAATACGCTATCTGAAATAGTAGCGACGTAAATTGAACAAATGTGATAGAATTTCCCTGAATTCTTACATTAACCTTAATGTAAAATGATCTAATCGGGTCTCTGTTCGCCCTACCCTAGAAGTTTAATAGTGCATTTCACTCCACATTTCATGCGCTTTGAGATGCCGCTTAGCTCAATACGCTATATGAAACGTGAGCGACGTAAATTGAACAAATGTGATAGAATTCCGATGAATTCTTATATTAACCAAAATATAAAATGATCTAATCGGGTCTCTGATTGCCCTATCATAGAAGTTTAATAGTGCATTTTACTCGCCATTCCACGCGCTTTAAGCTGACGCCTAGCCCAGTACGCTATCTGAAATAGGAGCGACGTAAATTGAACAAATGTGATAGAATTTTGCTGAATTCTTAAATTAACCATAATATAAAATGATCTAATCGGGTCTCTGTTTGCCCTACCCTAGAAGTTTAATAGTGCATTTTATTCGCCATTCCATGCGCTTTGAGATGCCGCTTGGCCCAATTCGCTATCTGAAGTAGGAGCGACGTAAATTGAACAAATGTGATAGGATTTCGCTGAATTCTTATATTAACCAAAATATAAAATGATCTAATCGGGTCTCTGATTGCCCTATCTTAGAAGGCTAATAGTGCATTTTACTCGCTATTCCACGCGCTCTAAGATGGCGGCTAGCCCAGTAGGCTATCTGAAATAAGAGTGACGTAAATTGAACAAATGTAATAGAATTACGCTTAATTCTTATATTAACCGTAATGTAAAATGATCTAATCGGGTCTCTGTTCGCCCTAGCCTATAAGTTTAATAGTGCATTTTATTCGCCATCTCATGCGCTTTGAGATGCCACTTAGCCCAATACGCTATCTGAAATAGGAGCGACGTAAATTGAACAAATGTGATAGAATTTCCCTGAATTCTTATATTAACCTTAATGTAAAATGATCTAATCGGGTCTCTGTTTGCCCTAGCCTAGAAGATTAATAGTGCATTTTATTCGACATTCCGTGCGCTTTGAGATGCTGCTTAGCCCGATACGCTATCTTAAATAGGACCGACGGTAAATTGAACAAATGTGATAGAATTTTGCTGAATTCTTAAATTAACCATAATACAAAATGATCTAATCGGGTCTCTGTTTGCTCTACCCTAGAAGTATAATAGTGCATTTTACTCGCCATTTCATGCGCTCTGAGATGCCGCTTAGCCCAATACGCTATCTGAAATATGAGCGACGTAAATTGAACAAATGTGATAGAATTTCTCTGAAATCTTATATTAAACAAAATATAAAATGATCTAATCGGGTCTCTGATTGCCCTATCATAGAAGTTTAGGAGTGCATTTTACTCGCCATTTCATGCGCTTTGAGATGCCGCTTAGCACAGTACGCTATCTGAAATATGAGCGACGTAAATTGAACAAATGTGATAGAATTTCGCTGAATTCATATATTAACCAAAATATAAAATGATCTAATCGGGTCTCTGATTGCCCTATCATAGAAGTTTAATAGTGCATTTCACTCATCATTTCATGCGCTTTGAGATGCCGCTTAGCCGAATACGCTATCTGAAATAGGAGCGACGTAAATTGAACAAATGTGATAGAATTTCCCTGAATTCTTTTATTAACCTTAATGTAAAATGATCTAATCGGGTCTCTGTTTGCCCTAGCCAAGAAGATTAATAGTGCATTTTATTGGACATTCCATGCGCTTTGAGATGCCGCTTAGCCCAATACGCTATCTGAAATAGGAGCGACGTAAATTGAACAAATGTGATAGAATTTCCTTGAATTCTTATATTAACCAAAATATAAAATGATCTGATCGGGTCCCTGATTGCCCTATCATAGAAGTTTAATAGTGCATTTTACTCGCCATTCCACGCGCTTTAAGATGCCGTCTAGCCCAGTACGCTATCAGAAATAGGAGCGACGTAAATTGAACAAATGTGATAGAATTTTGCTGAATTCTTAAATTATCCATAATATAAAATGATCTAATCGGGTCTCTGTTTGCCCTACCCTAGAAGTTTAATAGTGCATTTTACTCGCCATTTCATGCGCTTTAAGATGCCGCCTAGCCCAGTACGCTATCTGAAATAGGAGCGACGTAAAGTGAACAAATGTGATAGAATTTTGCTGAATTCTTAAATTAACGGTAATATAAAATGATCTAATCGGGTCACTGCTTGTCCTACCCTAGAAGTTTAATAGTGCATTTTACTCGTCATTTCATGCGCTTTGAGATGCCGCTTTTACCAATACGCTATCTGAAATAGGAGCGACGTAAATTGAACGAATGTGATAGTATTTCGCTGAATTCTTAAATTAACCATAATATAAAATGATCTAGTCGGGTCTCTGTTTGCCCCACCCTAGAACTTTAATAGTGCATTTCACTCGTCACTTCATGCGCTTTGAGATACCGCTTAGCCCAATACGCTATCTGAAATAGGAGCGATATAAATTGAACAAATGTGATAGAATTTCGCTGAATTCTTATATTAACCAAAATATAAAATGATCTAATCGGGTCTCTGATTGCCCTATCATAGAAGTTTAATAGTGCATTTTACTCGCCATTCCACGCGCTTTATGCTGCCGCCTAGCCCAGTACGCTATCTGAAAGAGGAGCGACGTAAGTTGAACAAATGTGATAGAATTACGCTGAATTCTTATATTAACCGTAATATAAAATGATCAAATCGGGTCTCTGTTTGCCTTATCCTAGAAGTTTAATAGTGCATTTTACTCGCCATTCCACGCGCTTTATGATGCAGTCTAGCCCAGTACACTATCTGAAATAGGAACGACGTAAATTGAATAAATGTGTTAGAATTTCACTGAATTCTTATATTAACCACAATATAAAATGATCTAATCGTGTCTCTGATAGCCCTATCATAGAAGTTTAGTAGTGCATTTTACTCGCCATTCCACGCGGTTTAAGATGCCGCCTAGCCCAGTACGCTATCTGAAAGAGGAGCGACGTAAGTTGAACAAATGTGATAGAATTACGCTGAATTCTTATATTAACCGTAATATAAAATGATCTAATCGGGTCTCCGTTTGCCTTATTCTAGAAGTTTAATAGTGCATTATATTCGCCATTTCATGCGCTTTGAGATGCCGCTTAGCCCAATACGCTATCTGAAATAGTAGCGACGTAAATTGAACAAATGTGATAGAATTTCGCTGAATTCTTAAATTAACCATAATATATAATGATCTAATCGGGTCTCTGTTTGCCCTACCCTAGAAGTTTAATGGTGCATTTTAGTCGCCATTTCATGCGCTTTCAGATGCCGCTTAGCCCAATACGCTATCTGAAATAGGAGCGACGTAAATTGAACAAATGTGATAGAGTTTCGCTGAATCCTTATATTAACCAAAATATAAAATGATCTAATCGGGTCTCCTGTTGCCCTATCATAGAAGTTTCATAGTGCATTTTACTCGCCCTTCCACGCGCTTTAAGATGCCGTCTAGCCCAGTACGCTATCTGAAATAGGAGCGGCGTAAGTTGAACAAATGTGATACTATTACGCTGAATTCTTATATTAACCATAATATAAAATGATATAATCGGGTCTGTGCTTGCGTTACCCTAGAAGTTTAATAGTGCATTTTATTCGCCATTTCATACTCTTTGAGATGCCGCTTAGCCCAATACGCTATCTGAAGTAGGAGCGACGTAAATTGAACAAATGTGATAGAATTTCGCTGAATTCTTATATAAACCAAAATATAAAATGATCTAATCGGGTCTCTGATTGCCCTATCATAGATGTTTAGTCGTGCATTTTACTCGCCCTTCCACGCCCTTGAAGATGCCGCCCAGCCCAGTACGCTATCTGAAATAGGAGCAACGTAAATTGTACAAATGTGACAGAATGTTGCTGAATTCTTATATTAACCGTAATATAAAATGATCTAATCGGGACTCTCTTTGCCTTACCCTAGAAGTTTAATAGTGCATTTCACTCGTCATTTCATGCGCTTTGAGATGCCGCTTAGCACACTGCGCTATCTGAAATAGGAGAGACGTCAATTGAAGAAATGTGATAGAATTTCGCTGAATTCTTATAATAACCAAATTATAAAATGATCTAATCGGGTTTCTGATTGCCCTATCATAGAAGTTTAATAGTGCATTGTACTCGCCATTCCACGCGCTTTAAGCTGACGCCTAGCCCAGTACGCTATCTGAAATAGGAGCGACGTAAATTGAACAAATGTGATAGAATTTCGCTGAATCCTTATATTAACCAAAATATAAAATGATCTAATCGGGTCTCTGTTCGCCCTACCCTAGAAGTTTAATAGTGCATTTCACTCGTAATTTCATGCGCTTTGAGATGCCGCTTAGCCCAATATGCTATCTGAAATAGGAGCGACGTAAATTGAACAAATGTGATAGAATTTCGTTGAATTCTTAAATTAACCATAATATACAATGATCTAATCGGGTCTCTGTTCGCCCTAGCCTAGAAGTTTAATAGTGCATTTTACTCGCCCTTCCACGCGCTTTAAGATGCCGCCTAGCCCAGTACGCTATCTCAAGCAGGTGCGGCGTAAGATGAACAAATGTGATAGAATTTCCCTGAATTCTTATATTATCCGTAATATAAAATGATCTAATCGGGTCTCTGTTCGCCCTAGCCTAGAAGTATAATAGTGCATTTTACTCGCCATTTCATGCGCTTTGAGATGCCGCTTAGCCCAATACGCTATCTGAAATAGGAGCGACGTAAATTGAACGAATGTGATAGTATTTCGCTGAATTCTTAAATTAACCATAATATAAAATGATCTAGTCGGGTCTCTGTTTGCCCTACCCTAGAACTTTAATAGTGCATTTCACTCCTCATTTCATGCGCTTTGAGATGCCGCTTAGCCCAATACGCTATCTGAAATAGGAGCGACGTAAGTTGAACAAATGTGATGAAATTTCGCTGAATTCGTTTATTAACCATAATGTAAAATGATCTAATCGGGTCTCTGTTCGCCCTAGCCTAGAAGTTTAATAGTGGATGTTACTCGCCATTCCACGCGCATTAAGATGCCGCCTAGCCCAGTACGCTATCTGAAATAGGAGCGACCTAAATTGAACAAATGTGATAGAATTTTGCTGAATTCTTAAATTAACCATAATATAAAATGATCTAATCGGGTCACTGCTTGTCCTACCCTAGAAGTTTAATAGTGCATTTTACTCGTCATTTCATGCGCTTTGAGATGCCGCTTTGCCCAATACGCTATCTGAAATAGGAGCGACGTAAATTGAACGAATGTGATAGTATTTCGCTGAATTCTTAAATTAACCATAATATAAAATGATCTAGTCGGGTCTCTGTTTGCCCTACCCTAGAACTTTAATAGTGCATTTCACTCGTCACTTCATGCGCTTTGAGATACCGCTTAGCCCAATACGCTATCTGAAATAGGAGCGATATAAATTGAACAAATGTGATAGAATTTCGCTGAATTCTTATATTAACCAAAATATAAAATGATCTAATCGGGTCTCTGATTGCCCTATCATAGAAGTTTAATAGTGCATTCTACTCGCCCTTCCACGCGCTTTAAGATGCCGCTTAGCCCAATACGCTATCTTTAATAGGAGCCACGTAAATTGAACAAATGTGATAGAATTTCGCTGAATTCTTAAATTAACCATAATATAAAATGATCTAATCGGGTCTCTATTTGCCCTACCCTAGAAGTTTAATAGTGCGTTTCACTTGTCATTTCATGCTCTTCGAGATGCCGCTAGGACCAATAAGCTATCTGAAATAGGAGCGACGTAAATTGAAGAAATGAGAAAGAATTATGCTGAATTCTTAAATTGACCGTAATATAAAATGATCTAATCGGGTCTCTGTTTGCCCTACCCTAGAAGTTTAACATTGCATTTCACTCGCCATTTCATGCGCTTTGAGGTGCCGCTTAGCCCAATATGCTATCTGAAATAGGAGCGACGTAAATTGAACAAATGTGATAGAATTTCCCTGAAATCGTATATAAAACAAAATATAAAATGATCTAATCGGGTCTCTGATTGCCCTATCATGGAAGATTAGTAGTGCATTTTACTCACCCTTCCACGTGCTTTAAGATGCCGCCTAGCCCAGTACGCTATCTGAAATAGGAGCGACGTAAACTGAACAAATGTGATAGAATTTTGCTGAATTCTTAAATTAACCATAATATAAAATGATCTAATCGGGTTTCTGTTTGCCCTATCCTAGAAGTTTAGTAGTGCATTTTACTCGCCCTTCCACGCGCTTTAAGATGCCGCCTAGCCCTGTACGCTATCTGAAATAGGAGCGACGAAAGTTGAGCAAATGTGATAGAATTACGCTGCATTCTTATATTAACCGTAATATAAAATGATCTAATCGGGTCTCTGTTTGCCCCACCCTAGAAGTTTAGTAGTGCATTTTACTCGCCCTTCCACGCGCTTTAAGATGCCGCCTAGCCCAGTACGCTATCTGAAATAGGAGCGACGTAAGTTGAACAAATGTGATAGAATTACGCTGAATTCTTATATTAACCGTAATATAAAATGATCTAATCGGGTCTCTGTTTGCCCTACCCTAGAAGTGTAATAGTGCATTTTACTCGCCATTCCACGCGCTTTAAGATGCCGCTTAGCCCAATACGCTATCTGAAATAGGAGCGACGTAAATGGAACAAATGTGATAGAATTTCGCTGAATTCTTAAATTAACCATAATATAAAATGATCTTATCGGGTCTCTGTTTGCCCTACCCTAAAAGTTTAATAGTGCATTTTACTCCACATTTCTTGCGCTTTGAGATGCCGCTGAGCCCAATACGCTATCTGAAATATCAGCGACGTAAATTGAACAAATGTGAGAGAATTTCGCTGAATTCTTATATTAATCAAAATATAAAATGATGTAATCGGGTCTCTGATTGCCCGATCATAGAAGTTTAGTAGTGCATTTTACTCGCCCTTCCACGCGCTTTGAGATTCCGCCTAGCCCAGTACGCTATCTGAAATAGGAGCGACGTAAATTGATCAAATGTGATAGAATTTCCCTGAATTCTTATATTAACCTTAATGTAAAATGATCTAATCGGGTCTCTGTTCGCCCTACCATAGAAGTCTAATAGTGCATTTCACTCGCCATTTCATGCGCTTTGTGATGCCGCTTAGCCCAATACGCTATCTGAAATAGGAGCGACGTAAATTGAACAAATGTGATAGAATTTTGCTGAATTCTTAAATTAACCATAATATTAGATGATGTAATCGGGTCTCTGCTTGCCCTACCCTAGAAGTTTAATAGTGCATTTTACTCGCCATTTCATGCGCTTTGAGATGCCGCTTAGCCCAATACGCTATCTGAAATAGGAGCGACGTAAATTGAATAAATGTGATGGAATTTCGCTGAATTCTTATATTAACCAAAATATAAAATGATCTAATCGGGTCTCTTATTGCCCTATCATAGAAGCTTAACAGTGCATTTTATTCGCCATTTCATGCCCTTTGAGATGCCGCTTAGCCCAATACGCTATCTGAAATAGTAGCGACGTAAATTGAACAAATGTGATAGAATTTCCCTGAATTCTTACATTAACCTTAATGTAAAATGATCTAATCGGGTCTCTGTTCGCCCTACCCTAGAAGTTTAATAGTGCATTTCACTCCACACTTCATGCGCTTTGAGATGCCGCTTAGCTCAATACGCTATATGAAACGTGAGCGACGTAAATTGAACAAATGTGATAGAATTTCGATGAATTCTTATATTAACCAAAATATAAAATGATCTAATCGGGTCTCTGATTGCCCTATCATAGAAGTTTAATAGTGCATTTTACTCGCCATTCCACGCGCTTTAAGCTGACGCCTAGCCCAGTACGCTATCTGAAATAGGAGCGACGTAAATTGAACAAATGTGATAGAATTTTGCTGAATTCTTAAATTAACCATAATATAAAATGGTCTAATCGGGTCACTGCTTGTCCTACCCTAGAAGTTTAATAGTGCATTTTACTCGACATTTCATGTGCTTTGAGATGCCGCTTTGCCCAATACGCTATCTGAAACAGGAGCGACGTAAATTGAACGAATGTGATAGTATTTCGCTGAACTCTTAAATTAACCATAATATAAAATGATCTAGTCGGGTCTCTGTTTGCCCTACCCTAGAACTTTAACAGTGCATTGTACTCCTCATTTCATGCGCTTTGAGATGCCGCTTAGCCCAATACGCTATCTGAAATAGGAGCGACGTAAATTGAACGAATGTGATAGTATTTCGCTGAATTCTTAAATTAACCATAATATAAAATGATCTAGTCGGGTCTCTGTTTGCCCTACCCTAGAACTTTAATAGTGCATTTTACTCCTTATTTCATGCGCTTTGAGATGCCGCTTAGCCCAATACGCTATCTGAAATAGGAGCGATATAAATTGAACAAATGTGATAGAATTTCGCTGAATTCTTATATTAACCATAATGTAAAATGATCTAATCGGGTCTCTGTTCGCCCTAGCCTAGAAGTATAATAGTGCATTTTACTCGCCATTTCATGCGCTTTGAGATGCCGCTTAGCCCAATACGCTATCTGAAATTTGACGACGTAAATTGAACATATGTGATAGAATTACGTTGAATTCTGAAATTAACTATAATATAAAATGATGTAATCGAGTCTCTGTTTGCCCTACCCTAGAAGTTTAATAGTGCATTTTACTCGCCATTCCACGCGCTTTAAGATGCCGCTTAGTCCAGTACGCTATCCGAAATAGGAGCGACGTAAATTTAACAAATGTGATAGAATTACGCTTAATTCTTATATTAACATTAATATAAAATGATCTAATCGGGTCTCTGATTGCCCTATCATAGAAGGCTAATAGTGCATTTTACTCGCCATTCCACGCGCTTTAAGATGTCGCCTCGCCCAGTACGCTATCTGAAATAGGAGCGACGTAAATTGAACAAATGTGATAGAATTTTGCTGAATTCTTAAATTAACCATAATATAAAATGATCTAATCGGGTCTCTGTTTGCCCTACCCTAGAAGTTTAATAGTGCATTTTATTCGCCATTCCATGCGCTTTGAGATGCCGCTTGTCCCAATTCGCTATCTGAAATAGGAGCGACGTAAATTGAACAAATGTGATAGGATTTCGCTGAATTCTTATATTAACCAAAATATAAAATGATCTAATCGGGTCTCTGATTGCCCTATCATAGAAGGCTAATAGTGCATTTTACTCGCTATTCCACGCGCTCTAAGATGGCGGCTAGCCCAGTAGGCTATCTGAAATAAGAGTGACGTAAATTGAACAAATGTAATAGAATTACGCTTAATTCTTATATTAACCGTAATGTAAAATGATCTAATCGGGTCTCTGTTCGCCCTAGCCTATAAGTTTAATAGTGCATTTTATTCGCCATCTCATGCGCTTTGAGATGCCACTTAGCCCAATACGCTATCTGAAATAGGAGCGACGTAAATTGAACAAATGTGATAGAATTTCCCTGAATTCTTATATTAACCTTAATGTAAAATGATCTAATCGGGTCTCTGTTTGCCCTAGCCTAGAAGATTAATAGTGCATTTTATTCGACATTCCGTGCGCTTTGAGATGCTGCTTAGCCCAATACGCTATCTTAAATAGGACCGACGGTAAATTGAACAAATGTGATAGAATTTTGCTGAAATCTTAAATTAACCATAATACAAAATGATCTAATCGGGTCTCTGTTTGCTCTACCCTAGAAGTATAATAGTGCATTTTACTCGCCATTTCATGCGCTCTGAGATGCCGCTTAGCCCAATACGCTATCTGAAATATGAGCGACGTAAATTGAACAAATGTGATAGAATTTCTCTGAAATCTTATATTAAACAAAATATAAAATGATCTAATCGGGTCTCTGATTGCCCTATCATAGAAGTTTAGGAGGGCATTTTACTCGCCATTTCATGCGCTTTGAGATGCCGCTTAGCACAGTACGCTATCTGAAATATGAGCGACGTAAATTGAACAAATGTGATAGAATTTTGCTGAATTCTTATATTAACCTTAATGTAAAATGATCTAATCGGGTCTCTGTTCGCCCTACCCTAGAAGTTTAATGTTGCATTTCACTCGTCATTTCATGCGCCTTGAGATGCCGCCTAGCCCAGTACACTATCTTAAATAGGAGCGACGTAAATTGAACAAATGTGATAGAATTTCGCTGAATTCTTTTATTAACCATAATATAAAATGATCTAATCGGGTCTCAGTTTACCCTACCCTAGAAGTTTAATAGTGCGTTTTACTCGCCATTTCATGCGCATTGAGATGCCGCTTAGCCCAATACGCTATCTGAAATAGGAGCGACGTAAGGTGAACAAATGTGATAGAATTTCGCTGAATTCTTTTATTAACCATAATGTAAAATGATCTAATCGGGTCTCTGTTCGCCCTAGCCTAGAAGTATAATAGTGCATTTTACTCGCCATTTCATGCGCTTTGAGATGCCGCTTAGCCCAATACGCTATCTGAAATTTGACGACGTAAATTGAACAAATGTGATAGAATTACGTTGAATTCTGAAATTAACTATAATATAAAATGATGTAATCGAGTCTCTGTTTGCCCTACCCTAGAAGTTTAATAGTGCATTTTACTCGCCATTCCACGCGCTTTAAGATGCCGCTTTGCCCAATACGCTATCTGAAATAGGAGCGACGTAAGTTGAACAAATGTGATTGAATTTCGCTGAATTCTTTTATTAACCATAATGTAAAATGATCTAATCGGGTCTCTGTTCGCCCTACCCTAGAAGTTTAATAGTGCATTTTACTCCTCATTTCATGCGCTTTGAGATGCCGCTTAGCCCAATACGCTATCTGAAATAGGAGCGATATAAATTGAACAAATGTGATAGAATTTCGCTGAATTCTTATATTAACCAAAATATAAAATGATCTAATCGGGTCTCTGATTGCCCTATCATAGAAGTTTAATAGTGCATTTTACTCGCCATTCCACGCGCTTTATGCTGACGCCTAGCCCAGTACGCTATCTGAAATTGGAGCGACGTAAATTGTACAAATGTGATAGAGTTTCGCTGAATCCTTATATTAACCAAAATATAAAATGATCTAATCGGGTCCCTTATTGCCCTATCATAGAAGTTTCATAGTGCATTTTACTCGCCCTTCCACGCGCTTTAAGATGCCGTCTAGCCCAGTACGCTATCTGAAATAGGAGCGGCGTAAGTTGAACAAATGTGATACTATTACGCTGAATTCTTATATTAACCATAATATAAAATGATATAATCGGGTCTGTGCTTGCGTTACCCTAGCAGTTTAATAGTGCATTTTATTCGCCATTTCATACTCTTTGAGATGCCGCTTAGCCCAATACGCTATCTGAAATAGGAGCGACGTAAATTGAACAAATGTGATAGAATTTGGCTGAATTCTTATATAAACCAAAATATAAAATGATCTAATCGGGTCTCTGATTGCCCTATCATAGAAGTTTAAAAGTGCATTTTACTCGCCATTCCGCACGCTTTAATATGCCGCCTAGCCCAGTACGCTATCTGAAATATGAGCGACGTAAATTGAACAAATGTGATAGAATTTCCCTGAAATCTTATATTAAAGAAAATATAAAATGATCTAATCGGGTCTCTGATTGCCCAATCATAGAAGGTTAGTAGCGCATTTTACTCGCCATTTCATGCGCTTTGAGATGCCGCTTAGCCCAATACGCTATCTGAAATATGAGCGACGTAAATTGAACAAATGTGATAGAATTTCGCTGAATTCTTATATTAACCTTAATGTAAAATGATCTAATCGGGTCTCTGTTCGCCCTACCCTAGAAGTTTAATAGTGTATTTCACTCGCTATTCCACGCGCTTTAAGATGCCGGCTAGCCCAGGAGGCTATCTGAAATAGGAGTGACGTAAATTGAACAAATGTGATAAAATTTTGCTGAATTCTTAAATTAACCATAATACAAAATGATCTAATCGGGTCTCCGTTTGCCCTACCCTAGAAGTTTAATAGTGCATTTTACTCGCCATTCCATGCGCTTTGAGATGCCGCTTAGCCCAATACGCTATCTGAAATATGAGCGACGTAAATTGAACAAATGTGATAGAATTTCCCTGAAATCTTATATTAAACAAAATATAAAATGCTCTAATCGGGTCTCTGATTGCCCTATCATAGAAGTATAGTAGTGCATTTTGCTCGCCCTTCCACGCGCTTTATGATGCCGCCTAGCCCAGTACGCTATCTGAAAGAGGAGCGACGTAGGTTGAACAAATGTGATAGAATTACGCTGTATTCTTATATTAACCGTAACATAAAATAATCTAATCGGGTCTCTTTTTGCTTTACCCTAGAAGTTTAATAGTGCGTTTTACTCGTCATTTCATGCGCTTTGAGATTCCGCTTAGCCCAACACGCTATCTGAAATAGGAGCGACGTAAATTGAACAAATGTGATAGAATTTCGCTGAATTCATATATTAACCAAAATATAAAATGATCTAATCGGGTCTCTGATTGCCCTATCATAGAAGTTTAATAGTGCATTTCACTCATCATTTCATGCGCTTTGAGATGCCGCTTAGCCGAATACGCTATCTGAAATAGGAGCGACGTAAATTGAACAAATGTGATAGAATTTCCCTGAATTCTTTTATTAACCTTAATGTAAAATGATCTAATCGGGTCTCTGTTTGCCCTACCCTAGAAGTTTAATAGTGCATTTTACTCGCCATTTCATGCGCTTTGAGATGCCGCTTAGCCCAATACGCTATCTGAAATAGGAGCGACGTAAGCTGAACAAATGTGATAGAATTTTGCTGAATTCTTAAATTAACCATAATATAAAATGATCTAATCGGGTCACTGCTTGCCCTACCCTAGAAGTTTAATAGTGCATTTTACTCGTCATTTCATGCGCTTTGAGATGCCGCGTTGCCCAATACGCTATCTGAAATAGGAGCGACGTAAGTTGAACAAATGTGATAGAATTTCGCTGAATTCTTTTATTAACCATAATGTAAAATGATCTAATCGGGTCTCTGTTCGCCCTAGCCTAGAAGTTTAATAGTGGATGTTACTCGCCATTCCACGCGCTTTAAGATACCGCCTAGCCCAGTACGCTATTTGAAATTGGAGCAACCTAAATTGAACAAATGTGATAGAATTTTGCTGAATTCTTAAATTAACCATAATATATAATGATCTAATCGGGTCTCTGTTTGCCTTACCCTAGAAGTTTAATAGTGCATTTTACTCGCCCTTCCACGCGCTTTAAGATGCCGCCTAGCCCAGTACGCTATCTGAAATAGGAGCGACGTAAAGTGAACAAATGTGATAGAATTTTGCTGAATTCTTAAATTAACGGTAATATAAAATGATCTAATCGGGTCACTGCTTGTCCTACCCTGGAAGTTTAATAGTGCATTTTACTCGTCATTTCATGCGCTTTGAGATGCCGCTTTTACCAATACGCTATCTGAAATAGGAGCGACGTAAATTGAACGAATGTGATAGTATTTCGCTGAATTCTTAAATTAACCATAATATAAAATGATCTAGTCGGGTCTCTGTGTGCCCTACCCTAGAACTTTAATAGTGCATTTTACTCCTCATTTCATGCGCTTTGAGATGCCGCTTAGCGCAATACGCTATCTGAAATAGGAGAGATATAAATTGAACAAATGTGATAGAATTTCGCTGAATTCTTATATTAACCAAAATATAAAATGATCTAATCGGGTCTCTGATTGCCCTATCATAGAAGTTTAATAGTGCATTTTACTCGCCATTCCACGCGCTTTATGCTGGCGCCTAGCCCAGTACGCTATCTGAAATAGGAGCGACGTAAATTGAACAAATGTGATAGAATTTCGCTGAATCCTTATATTAACCAAAATATAAAATGATATGATCGGGTGTCTTATTGCCCTATCATAGAAGTTTCATAGTGCATTTTACTCGCCCTTCCACGCGCTTTAAGATGCCGTCTAGCCCAGTACGCTATCTGAAATAGGAGCGGTGTAAGTTGAACAAATGTGATACTATTACGCTGAATTCTTATATTATCCATAATGAAAAATGATATAATCGGGTCTGTGCTTGCGTTACCCTTGAAGTTTAAAAGTGCATTTTACCCGCCATTTCATGCGCTTTGAGGTGCCGCTTAGCCCAATACGCTATCTGAAATAGGAGCGACGTAAATTGAACAAATGTGATAGAATTTCACTGAATTCTTTAATTAACTATAATATAAAATGATCTAATCGGGTCTCTGTTCGCCCTACCCTAGAAGCTTAATAGTGCATTTAACTCGTCATTTCATGCGCTTTCAGATGCCGCTTAGCCCAATACACTATCTGAAATAGGAGCGACGTAAATTTAACAAATGTGATAGAATTTCGCTGAATTCTTTTATTAACCATAATGTAATATGATCTAATCGGGTCTCTGTTTGCCTCACCCTAGAAGTTTAATAGTGCATTTTACTCGCCATTTCATGCGCTTTGAGGTGCCGCTTAGCCCAATACGCTATCTGAAATAGGAGCGACGTAAATTGAACAAATGTGATAGAGTTTCGTTGAATTCTTAAATTAACCATAATATACAATGATCTAATCGGGTCTCTGTTCGCCCTAGCCTAGAAGTTTAATAGTGCATTTTACTCGCCCTTCCACGCGCTTTAAGATGCCGCCTAGCCCAGTACGCTATCTCAAGCAGGTGCGGCGTAAGTTGAACAAATGTGATAGAATTTCCCCGAATTCTTATATTATCCGTAATATAAAATGATCTAATCGGGTCTCTGTTCGCCCTAGCCTAGAAGTATAATAGTGCATTTTACTCGCCATTTCATGCGCTTTGAGATGCCGCTTAGCCCAATACGCTATCTGAAATAGGAGCGACGTAAATTGAACAAATGTGATAGAATTTCGCTGAATTCTGAAATTATCCATAATATAAAATGATCTAATCGGGTCTCTGTTTGCCCTACCCTAGAAGTTTAATAGTGCATTTTACTCGCCCTTCCACGCGCTTTAAGATGCCGCCTAGCCCAGTACGCTATCTCAAGCAGGTGCGGCGTAAGTTGAACAAATGTGATAGAATTACGCTGAATTCTTATATTAACCGTAATATAAAATGATCTAATCGGTTCTCTGCTTGCCTTATCCTAGAAGTTTAATAGTACATCTTACTCGCCATTTCATGCGCTTTGAGATGCCGCCTAGCCCAATACGCTATCTGAAATAGGAAGACGTAAATTGAACAAATGTGATAGAATTTCCGTGAATTCTTATATTAAGCTTAATGTAAACTGATCTAATCGGGTCTCTGTTCGCCCTACCCTAGAAGTTTAATAGTGCATTTCACTCCTCATTTCATGCGCTTTGAGATGCCGCTTAGCTCAATACGCTATCCGAAATAGGAGCGCCGTAAGTTGAACAAATGTGATAGAATTTCGCTGAATTCTTATATTAACCAAAATATAAAATGATTTAATCGGGTCTCTGATTGCCCTATCATAGAAGTTTAATAGTGCATTTTACTCGCCACTCCACGCGCTTTAAGCTGACGCCTAGCCCAGTACGCTATCTGAAATAGGAGCGACCTAAATTGAACAAATGTGATAGAATTTTGCTGAATTCTTAAATTAACCATAATATAAAATGATCTAGTCGGGTCACTGCTTGTCCTACCCTAGAAGTTTAATAGTGCATTTTACTCGTCATTTCATGCGCTTTGAGATGCCGCTTTGCCCAATACGCTATCTGAAATAGGAGCGACGTAAATTGAACGAATGTGATAGTATTTCGCTGAATTCTTAAATTAACCATAATATAAAATGATCTAGTCGGGTCTCTGTTTGCCCTACCCTAGAACTTTAATAGTGCATTTCACTCGTCACTTCATGCGCTTTGAGATACCGCTTAGCCCAATACGCTATCTGAAATAGGAGCGACATAAATTGAACAAATGTGATAGAATTTCGCTGAATTCTTATATTAACCAAAATATAAAATGATCTAATCGGGTCTCTGATTGCCCTATCATAGAAGTTTAATAGTGCATTTTACTCGCCATTCCACGCGCTTTATGCTGCCGCCTAGCCCAGTACGCTATCTGAAAGAGGAGCGACGTAAGTTGAACAAATGTGATAGAATCACGCTGAATTCTTATATTAACCGTAATATAAAATGATCAAATCGGGTCTCTGTTTGCCTTATCCTAGAAGTTTAATAGTGCATTTTACTCGCCATTCCACGCGCTTTATGA
This sequence comes from Macropis europaea, assembly GCA_916610135.2. Lineage (NCBI taxonomy): Eukaryota > Metazoa > Arthropoda > Insecta > Hymenoptera > Melittidae > Macropis > Macropis europaea. The sequence goes on from CAKAJE020000788.1 coordinate 37,503, forward strand.
TGCAGCCTATCCCAGTACGCTACCTGAAATAGGAACGACGTAAATTGAACAAATGTGTTAGAATTTCACTGAATTCTTATATTAACCACAATATAAAATGATCTAATCGTGTCTCTGATAGCCCTATCATAGAATTTTAATAGTGCATTTTACTCGCCATTCCACGCGCTTTATGATGCCGCCTAGCCCAGTACGCTATCTGAAAGAGGAGCGACGTAAGTTGAACAAATGTGATAGAATTACGCTGAATTCTTATATTAACCGTAATATAAAATGATCTAATCGGGTCTCTGTTTGCCTTATTCTAGAAGTTTAATAGTGCATTATATTCGCCATTTCATGCGCTTTGAGATGCCGCTTAGCCCAATACGCTATCTGAAATAGTAGCGACGTAAATTGAACAAATGTGATAGAATTTCGCTGAATTCTTAAATTAACCATAATATAACATGATCTAATCGGGTCTCTGTTTGCCCTACCCTAGAAGTTTCATAGTGCATTTTACTCGCCCTTCCACGCGCTTTAAGATGCCGTCTAGCCCAGTACGCTATCTGAAATAGGAGCGGCGTAAGTTGAACAAATGTGATACTATTACGCTGAATTCTTATATAAACCATAATATAAAATGATATAATCGGGTCTGTGCTTGCGTTACCCTAGAAGTTTAATAGTGCATTTTATTCGCCATTTCATACTCTTTGAGATGCCGCTTAGCCCAATACGCTATCTGAAATACTAGCGACGTAAATTGAACAAATGTGATAGAATTTCGCTGAATTCTTATATTAACCAAAATATAAAATGATCTAATCGGGTCTCTGATTGCCCTATCATAGAAGTTTAATAGTGCATTTTACTCGCCATTCCACGCGCTTTATGCTGCCGCCTAGCCCAGTACGCTATCTGAAAGAGTAGCGACGTAAGTTGAACAAATGTGATAGAATCACGCTGAATTCTTATATTAACCGTAATATAAAATGATCAAATCGGGTCTCTGTTTGCCTTATCCTAGAAGTTTAATAGTGCATTTTACTCGCCATTCCACGCGCTTTATGATGCAGCCTATCCCAGTACGCTACCTGAAATAGGAACGACGTAAATTGAACAAATGTGTTAGAATTTCACTGAATTCTTATATTAACCACAATATAAAATGATCTAATCGTGTCTCTGATAGCCCTATCATAGAATTTTAATAGTGCATTTTACTCGCCCTTCCACGCGCTTTAAGATGCCGCCTAGCCCAGTATGCTATCTCAAGCAGGTGCGGCGTAAGTTGAGCAAATGTGATAGAATTACGCTGAATTCTTATATTATCCGTAATATAAAATGATCTAATCGGTTCTCTGTTTGCCTTATCCTAGAAGTTTAATAGTACATCTTACTCGCCATTTCATGCGCTTTGAGATGCCGCCTAGCCCAATATGCTATCTGAAATAGGAGAGACGTAAATTGAACAAATGTGTTAGAATTTCTCTGAATTCTTATATTAACCTTAATGTAAAATGATCTAATCGGGTCTCTGTTCGCCCTACCCTAGAAGTTTAATAGTGCATTTCACTCCTCATTTCATGCGCTTTGAGATGCCGCTTAGATCAATAAGCTATCTGAAATAGGAGCGACGTAAATTGAATAAATGTGATGGAATTTCGCTGAATTCTTATATTAACCAAAATATAAAATGATCTAATCGGGTCCCTTATTGCCCTATCATAGAAGTTTCATAGTGCATTTTACTCGCCCTTCCACGCGCTTTAAGATGCCGTCTAGCCCAGTACGCTATCTGAAATAGGAGCGGCGTAAGTTGAACAAATGTGATACTATTACGCTGAATTCTTATATTAACCATAATATAAAATGATATAATCGGGTCTGTGCTTGCGTTACCCTAGCAGTTTAATAGTGCATTTTATTCGCCATTTCATACTCTTTGAGATGCCGCTTAGCCCAATACGCTATCTGAAATAGGAGCGACGTAAATTGAACAAATGTGATAGAATTTGGCTGAATTCTTATATAAACCAAAATATAAAATGATCTAATCGGGTCTCTGATTGCCCTATCATAGAAGTTTAAAAGTGCATTTTACTCGCCATTCCGCACGCTTTAATATGCCGCCTAGCCCAGTACGCTATCTGAAATATGAGCGACGTAAATTGAACAAATGTGATAGAATTTCCCTGAAATCTTATATTAAAGAAAATATAAAATGATCTAATCGGGTCTCTGATTGCCCAATCATAGAAGGTTAGTAGCGCATTTTACTCGCCATTTCATGCGCTTTGAGATGCCGCTTAGCCCAATACGCTATCTGAAATATGAGCGACGTAAATTGAACAAATGTGATAGAATTTCGCTGAATTCTTATATTAACCTTAATGTAAAATGATCTAATCGGGTCTCTGTTCGCCCTACCCTAGAAGTTTAATAGTGCATTTCACTCGCTATTCCACGCGCTTTAAGATGCCGGCTAGCCCAGGAGGCTATCTGAAATAGGAGTGACGTAAATTGAATAAATGTGATAAAATTACGCTTAATTCTTATATTAACCGTAATATAAAATGATCTAATCGGGTCTCTCTTTGCATTACCCTAGAAGTTTAATAGTGCATTTTACTCGCCATTTCATGCGCATTGAGATGCCGCTTATCCTAATACGCTATCTGAAATAGGAGCGACGTAAATTGAACAAATGTGATAGAATTTCCTTGAATTCTTATATTAACCAAAATATAAAATGATCTGATCGGGTCCCTGATTGCCCTATCATAGAAGTTTAATAGTGCATTTTACTCGCCATTCCACGCGCTGTAAGATGCCGCCTAGCCCAATACGCTATCTGAAATAGGAGCGACGTAAATTGAAGAAATGTGATAGAATTTTGCTGAATTCATAAATTAACGGTAATACAAAATGATCTAATCGGGTCTCTGTTTGCCCTACCGTAGAAGTTTAATAGTGCATTTTGCTCGCCATTTCATGCGCTTTGAGATGCCGCTTAGCCCAATACGCTATCTGTAATAGGGGCGACGTAAATTGAACAAATGTGATAGAATTTCCCTGAATTCTTATATTAACCTTAATGTAAAATGATCTAATCGGGTCTCTGTTTGCCCTAGCCTAGAAGATTAATAGTGCATTTTATTGGACGTTCCATGCGCTTTGAGATGCCGCTTAGCCCAATACGCTATCTGAAATAGGAGCGACGTAAATTGAACAAATGTGATAGAATTTCCCTGAAATCTTATATTAAACAAAATATAAAATGATCTAATCGGGTCTCTGATTGCCCTATCATAGATGTTTAGTCGTGCATTTTACTCGCCCTTCCACGCCCTTGAAGATGCCGCCCAGCCCAGTACGCTATCTGAAATAGGAGCAACGTAAATTGTACAAATGTGACAGAATGTTGCTGAATTCTTATATTAACCGTAATATAAAATGATCTAATCGGGACTCTCTTTGCCTTACCCTAGAAGTTTAATAGTGCATTTCACTCGTAATTTCATGCGCTTTGAGATGCCGCTTAGCCCAATATGCTATCTGAAATAGGAGCGACGTAAATTGAACAAATGTGATAGAATTTCGTTGAATTCTTAAATTAACCATAATATACAATGATCTAATCGGGTCTCTGTTCGCCCTAGCCTAGAAGTTTAATAGTGCATTTTACTCGCCCTTCCACGCGCTTTAAGATGCCGCCTAGCCCAGTACGCTATCTCAAGCAGGTGCGGCGTAAGTTGAACAAATGTGATAGAATTTCCCTGAATTCTTATATTATCCGTAATATAAAATGATCTAATCGGGTCTCTGTTCGCCCTAGCCTAGAAGTATAATAGTGCATTTTACTCGCCATTTCATGCGCTTTGAGATGCCGCTTAGCCCAATACGCTATCTGAAATAGGAGCGACGTAAATTGAACAAATGTGATAGAATTTCGCTGAATTCTGAAATTATCCATAATATAAAATGATCTAATCGGGTCTCTGTTTGCCCTACCCTAGAAGTTTAATAGTGCATTTTACTCACCCTTCCACGCGCTTTAGGATGCCGCCTAGCCCAGTACGCTATCTCAAGCAGGTGCGGCGTAAGTTGAACAAATGTGATAGAAGTACGCTGAATTCTTATATTAACCGTAATATAAAATGATCTAATCGGTTCTCTGCTTGCCTTATCCTAGAAGTTTAATAGTACATCTTACTCGCCATTTCATGCGCTTTGAGATGCCGCCTAGCCCAATACGCTATCTGAAATAGGAAGACGTAAATTGACCAAATGTTATAGAATTTCCGTGAATTCTTATATTAAGCTTAATGTAAAATGATCTAATCGGGTCTCTGTTCGCCCTACCCTAGAAGTTTAATAGTGCATTTCACTCCTCATTTCATGCGCTTTGAGATGCCGCTTTGCCCAATACGCTATCTGAAATCGGAGCGACGTAAATTGAACGAATGTGATAGTATTTCGCTGAATTCTTAAATTAACCATAATATAAAATGATCTAGTCGGGTCTCTGTTTGCCCTACCCTAGAACTTTAATAGTGCATTTCACTCGTCACTTCATGCGCTTTGAGATACCGCTTAGCCCAATACGCTATCTGAAATAGGAGCGATATAAATTGAACAAATGTGATAGAATTTCGCTGAATTCTTATATTAACCAAAATATAAAATGATCTAATCGGGTCTCTGATTGCCCTATCATAGAAGTTTAATAGTGCATTTTACTCGCCATTCCACGCGCTTTATGCTGCCGCCTAGACCAGTACGCTATCTGAAAGAGGAGCGACGTAAGTTGAACAAATGTGATAGAATTACGCTGAATTCTTATATTAACCGTAATATAAAATGATCAAATCGGGTCTCTGTTTGCCTTATCCTAGAAGTTTAATAGTGCATTTTACTCGCCATTCCACGCGCTTTATGATGCAGCCTAGCCCAGTACGCTATCTGAAATAGGAACGACGTAAATTGAACAAATGTGTTAGAATTTCACTGAATTCTTATATTAACCACAATATAAAATGATCTAATCGTGTCTCTGATAGCCCTATCATAGAATTTTAATAGTGCATTTTACTCGCCATTCCACGCGCTTTAAGATGCCGCCTAGCCCAGTACGCTATCTGAAAGAGGAGCGACGTAAGTTGAACAAATGTGATAGAATTACGCTGCATTCTTATATTAACCGTAATATAAAATGATCTAATCGGGTCTCTGTTTGCCTTATTCTAGAAGTTTAATAGTGCATTATATTCGCCATTTCATGCGCTTTGAGATGCCGCTTAGCCCAATACGCTATCTGAAATAGTAGCGACGTAAATTGAACAAATGTGATAGAATTTCGCTGAATTCTTAAATTCACCATAATATAAAATGATCTAATCGGGTCTCTGTTTGCCCTACCCTAGAAGTTTAATGGTGCATTTTAGTCGCCATTTCATGCGCTTTCAGATGCCGCTTAGCCCAATACGCTATCTGAAATAGGATGACGTAAATTGAACAAATGTGATAGAATTTCCGTGAATTCTTATATTAAGCTTAATGTAAAATGATCTAATCGGGTCCCTGTTCGCCCTACCCTAGAAGTTTAATAGTGCATTTCACTCCTCATTTCATGCGCTTTGAGATGCCGCTTAGCTCAATACGCTATCTGAAATAGGAGCGCCGTAAGTTGAACAAATGTGATAGAATTTCGCTGAATTCTTATATTAACCAAAATATAAAATGATTTAATCGGGTCTCTGATTGCCCTACCATAGAAGTTTAATAGTGCATTTTACTCGCCATTCCACGCGCTTTAAGCTGACGCCTAGCCCAGTACGCTATCTGAAATAGGAGCGACGTAAATTGAACAAATGTGATAGAATTTTGCTGAATTCTTAAATTAACCATAATATAAAATGATGTAATCGGGTCTCTGTTTGCCCTACCCTAGAAGTTTACTAGTGCATTTTACTCGCCATTTCATGCGCTTTGAGATGCCGCTTAGCCCAATACGCTATCTGAAATAGGAGCGACGTAAGTTGAACAAATGTGATGGAATTTCGCTGAATTCGTTTATTAACCATAATGTAAAATGATCTAATCGGGTCTCTGTTCGCCCTAGCCTAGAAGTTTAATAGTGGATGTTACTCGCCATTCCACGCGCATTAAGATGCCGCCTAGCCCAGTACGCTATCTGAAATAGGAGCGACCTAAATTGAACAAATGTGATAGAATTTTGCTGACTTCTTAAATTAATCATAATATAAAATGATCTAATCGGGTCTCTGTTTGCCCTACCCTAGAAGTTTAATAGTGCATTTTACTCGCCATTTCATGCGCTTTCAGATGCCGCTTAGCTCAATACGCTATCGTTAATAGGAGCGACGTAAATTGAACAAATGTGACAGAATTTCGCTCAATTCTTATATTAACCAAAATATAAAATGATCTAATCGGGTCTCTGTTTGCCCTACCCTAGAAGTTTAATAGCGCATTTTACTCGCCTTTCCACGCGCTTTAAGATGCCGCCTAGCCCAGTACGCTATCTGAAATAGGAACGACGTAAATTGAACAAATGTGATAGAATTTTGCTGACTTCTTAAATTAATCATAATATAAAATGATCTAATCGGGTCTCTGTTTGCCCTACCCTAGAAGTTTAGTAGTGCATTCTACTCGCCCTTCCACGCGCTTTAAGATGCCGCCTAGCCCAGTACGCTATCTGAAATAGGAGCGACATAAGTTGAACAAATGTGATAGAATTACGCTGAATTCTTATATTAACCGTAATATAAAATGATCTTATCGGGTATCTGTTTGCCTTACCCTAGAAGTTTAATAGTGCATTTTAATCGCCATTTCATGGGCTTTGAGATGCCGCTTAGCCCAATACGCTATCTGAAATAGGAGCGACGTAAATTGAACAAATGTGATAGAATTTCGCTGAATTCTGAAATTATCCATAATATAAAATGATCTAATCGGGTCTCTGTTTGCCCTACCCTAGAAGTTTAATAGTGCATTTTACTCACCCTTCCACGCGCTTTAGGATGCCGCCTAGCCCAGTACGCTATCTCAAGCAGGTGCGGCGTAAGTTGAACAAATGTGATAGAAGTACGCTGAATTCTTATATTAACCGTAATATAAAATGATCTAATCGGTTCTCTGCTTGCCTTATCCTAGAAGTTTAATAGTACATCTTACTCGCCATTTCATGCGCTTTGAGATGCCGCCTAGCCCAATACGCTATCTGAAATAGGAAGACGTAAATTGACCAAATGTTATAGAATTTCCGTGAATTCTTATATTAAGCTTAATGTAAAATGATCTAATCGGGTCTCTGTTCGCCCTACCCTAGAAGTTTAATAGTGCATTTCACTCCTCATTTCATGCGCTTTGAGATGCCGCTTTGCCCAATACGCTATCTGAAATCGGAGCGACGTAAATTGAACGAATGTGATAGTATTTCGCTGAATTCTTAAATTAACCATAATATAAAATGATCTAGTCGGGTCTCTGTTTGCCCTACCCTAGAACTTTAATAGTGCATTTCACTCGTCACTTCATGCGCTTTGAGATACCGCTTAGCCCAATACGCTATCTGAAATAGGAGCGATATAAATTGAACAAATGTGATAGAATTTCGCTGAATTCTTATATTAACCAAAATATAAAATGATCTAATCGGGTCTCTGATTGCCCTATCATAGAAGTTTAATAGTGCATTTTACTCGCCATTCCACGCGCTTTATGCTGCCGCCTAGACCAGTACGCTATCTGAAAGAGGAGCGACGTAAGTTGAACAAATGTGATAGAATTACGCTGAATTCTTATATTAACCGTAATATAAAATGATCAAATCGGGTCTCTGTTTGCCTTATCCTAGAAGTTTAATAGTGCATTTTACTCGCCATTCCACGCGCTTTAAGATGCCGCCTAGCCCAGTACGCTATCTGAAATAGGAACGACGTAAATTGAACAAATGTGTTAGAATTTCACTGAATTCTTATATTAACCACAATATAAAATGATCTAATCGTGTCTCTGATAGCCCTATCATAGAATTTTAATAGTGCATTTTACTCGCCATTCCACGCGCTTTAAGATGCCGCCTAGCCCAGTACGCTATCTGAAAGAGGAGCGACGTAAGTTGAACAAATGTGATAGAATTACGCTGCATTCTTATATTAACCGTAATATAAAATGATCTAATCGGGTCTCTGTTTGCCTTATTCTAGAAGTTTAATAGTGCATTATATTCGCCATTTCATGCGCTTTGAGATGCCGCTTAGCCCAATACGCTATCTGAAATAGTAGCGACGTAAATTGAACAAATGTGATAGAATTTCGCTGAATTCTTAAATTCACCATAATATAAAATGATCTAATCGGGTCTCTGTTTGCCCTACCCTAGAAGTTTAATGGTGCATTTTAGTCGCCATTTCATGCGCTTTCAGATGCCGCTTAGCCCAATACGCTATCTGAAATAGGATGACGTAAATTGAACAAATGTGATAGAATTTCCGTGAATTCTTATATTAAGCTTAATGTAAAATGATCTAATCGGGTCCCTGTTCGCCCTACCCTAGAAGTTTAATAGTGCATTTCACTCCTCATTTCATGCGCTTTGAGATGCCGCTTAGCTCAATACGCTATCTGAAATAGGAGCGCCGTAAGTTGAACAAATGTGATAGAATTTCGCTGAATTCTTATATTAACCAAAATATAAAATGATCTAATCGGGTCTCTGATTGCCCTACCATAGAAGTTTAATAGTGCATTTTACTCGCCATTCCACGCGCTTTAAGCTGACGCCTAGCCCAGTACGCTATCTGAAATAGGAGCGACGTAAATTGAACAAATGTGATAGAATTTTGCTGAATTCTTAAATTAACCATAATATAAAATGATGTAATCGGGTCTCTGTTTGCCCTACCCTAGAAGTTTACTAGTGCATTTTACTCGCCATTTCATGCGCTTTGAGATGCCGCTTAGCCCAATACGCTATCTGAAATAGGAGCGACGTAAGTTGAACAAATGTGATGGAATTTCGCTGAATTCGTTTATTAACCATAATGTAAAATGATCTAATCGGGTCTCTGTTCGCCCTAGCCTAGAAGTTTAATAGTGGATGTTACTCGCCATTCCACGCGCATTAAGATGCCGCCTAGCCCAGTACGCTATCTGAAATAGGAGCGACCTAAATTGAACAAATGTGATAGAATTTTGCTGACTTCTTAAATTAATCATAATATAAAATGATCTAATCGGGTCTCTGTTTGCCCTACCCTAGAAGTTTAATAGTGCATTTTACTCGCCATTTCATGCGCTTTCAGATGCCGCTTAGCTCAATACGCTATCGTTAATAGGAGCGACGTAAATTGAACAAATGTGACAGAATTTCGCTCAATTCTTATATTAACCAAAATATAAAATGATCTAATCGGGTCTCTGTTTGCCCTACCCTAGAAGTTTAATAGCGCATTTTACTCGCCTTTCCACGCGCTTTAAGATGCCGCCTAGCCCAGTACGCTATCTGAAATAGGAACGACGTAAATTGAACAAATGTGATAGAATTTTGCTGACTTCTTAAATTAATCATAATATAAAATGATCTAATCGGGTCTCTGTTTGCCCTACCCTAGAAGTTTAGTAGTGCATTCTACTCGCCCTTCCACGCGCTTTAAGATGCCGCCTAGCCCAGTACGCTATCTGAAATAGGAGCGACATAAGTTGAACAAATGTGATAGAATTACGCTGAATTCTTATATTAACCGTAATATAAAATGATCTTATCGGGTATCTGTTTGCCTTACCCTAGAAGTTTAATAGTGCATTTTAATCGCCATTTCATGGGCTTTGAGATGCCGCTTAGCCCAATACGCTATCTGAAATAGGAGCGACGTAAATTGAACAAACGTGATAGAATTTCGGTGAATTCTTAAATTAACCATAATATAAAATGATCTAATCGGGTCTCTGTTTGCCCTACCCTAGAAGTTTAATAGTGCATTTTAATCGCCATTTCATGCGCTTTCAGATGCCGCTAAGCCCAATAAGCTATCTGAAATAGGAGCGACGTAAATTGAACAAATGTGACAGAATTTCCCTGAAATCTTATATTAAACAAAATATAAAATGATCTAATCGGGTCTCTGATTGCCCTATCATAAAAGTTTAATACTACATTTTACTCGCCTTTCCACGCGCTTTAAGATGTCGCCTAGCCCAGTACGCTATTTGAAATAGGAACGACGTAAATTGAACAAATGTGATAGAATTTCGCTGAATACTTATATTAACCAAAATATGAAATGATCTAATCGTGTCTCTGTTTGCCCTACCCTAGAGGTTTAATAGTGCATTTTACTCGCCATTTCATGCGCTTTCAGAGGCCGCTTAGCCCAATACGCTATCTTTAAAAGGAGCGACGTAAACTGAACAAATGTGATAGAATTTTGCTGAATTCTTAAATTAACCATAATATAAAATCATCTAATCGGGTTTCTGTTTGCCCTATCCTAGAAGTTTAGTAGTGCATTTTACTCGCCCTTCCACGCGCTTTAGGATGCCGCCTAGCCCAGTACGCTATCTGAAATAGGAGCGACGAAAGTTGAGCAAATGTGATAGAATTACGCTGCATTCTTATATTAACCGTAATATAAAATGATCTAATCGGGTCTCTGTTTGCCCCACCCTAGAAGTTTAGTAGTGCATTTTACTCGCCCTTCCACGCGCTTTAAGATGCCGCCTAGCCCAGTACGCTATCTGAAATAGGAGCGACGTAAGTTGAACAAATGTGATAGAATTACGCTGAATTCTTATATTAACCGTAATATAAAATGATCTAATCGGGTCTCTGATTGCCCTACCCTAGAAGTTTAATAGTGCATTTTACTCGCCATGTCTTGCGCTTTGAGATGCAGCTTACCCCAATACGCTATCTGAAATAGGAGCGACGTAAATTGAACAAATGTGATAGAGTTTCGCTGAATTCTTATATTAACCAAAACATAAAATGATCTAATCGGGTCTCTGATAGCCCTATCATAGAAGTTTAATAGTGCATTTTACTCGCCATTCCACGCGCTTTAGGATGCCGCCTAGCCCAGTACGCTATCTGAAAGAGGAGTGACGTAAGTTGAACAAATGTGATAGAATTACGTTGAATTCTTATATTAACCGTAATATAAAATGATCTAATCGGGTATCTGTTTGCCTTACCCTAGAAGTTTAATAGTGCATTTTAATCGCCATTTCATGGGCTTTGAGATGCCGCTTAGCCCAATACGCTATCTGAAATAGGAGCGACGTAAATTGAACAAATGTGATAGAATTTCCGTGAATTCTTATATTAAGCTTAATGTAAAATGATCTAATCGGGTCTCTGTTCGCCCTACCCTAGAAGTTTAATAGTGCATTTCACTCCTCATTTCATGCGCTTTGAGATGCCGCTTAGCTCAATACGCTATCTGAAATAGGAGCGACGTAACTTGAACAAATGTGATAGAATTTCGCTGAATTCTTATATTAACCAAAATATAAAATGATTTAATCGGTTCTCTGATTGCCCTATCATAGATGTTTAATAGGGTATTTTACTCACCTTTCCACGCGCTTTAAGATGCCGCCTAGCCCAGTACGCTATCTGAAATAGGAGCGACGTAAGTTGAACAAATGTGATAGAATTACGCTGAATTCTTATATTAACCGTAATATAAAATGATCTAATCGGGTATCTGTTTGCCTTACCCTAGAAGTTTAATAGTGCATTATACTCGCCATTTCATGCGCTTTGAGATGCCGCTTAGCCCAATGCGCTATCTGAAATAGTAGCGACGTAAATTGAACAAATGTGATAGAATTTCGCTGAATTCTTAAATTAACCATAATATAAAATGATTTAACCGGGTCTTTGTTCGCCCTACCCTAGAAGTTTAATAGTGCATTTTACTAGCCACTTCATGCGCTTTCAGATGCCGCTTAGCCCAATACGCTATCTTTAGTAGGAGCCACGTAAATTGAACAAATGTGATAGAATTTCGCTGAATTCTTAAATTAACCATAATATAAAATGATCTAATCGGGTCTCTATTTGCCCTACCCTAGAAGTTTAATAGTGCATTTCACTTGTCATTTCATGCGCTTCGAGATGCCGCTAAGACCAATAAGCTATCTGAAATAGGAGCGACGTAAATTGAAGAAATGAGAAAGAATTATGCTGAATTCTTAAATTGACCGTAATATAAAATGATCTAATCGGGTCTCTGTTTGCCCTACCCTAGAAGTTTAACATTGCATTTCACTCGCCATTTCATGCGCTTTGAGGTGCCGCTTAGCCCAATATGCTATCTGAAATAGGAGCGACGTAAATTGAACAAATGTGATAGAATTTCCCTGAAATCTTATATAAAACAAAATATAAAATGATCTAATCGGGTCTCTGATTGCCCTATCATGGAAGATTAGTAGTGCATTTTACTCACCCTTCCACGCGCTTTAAGATGCCGCCTAGCCCAGTACGCTATCTGAAATAGGAGCGACGTAAACTGAACAAATGTGATAGAATTTCGCTGAATTCTTAAATTAACCATAATATAAAATGATCTTATCGGGTCTCTGTTTGCCCTACCCTAGAAGTTTAATAGTGCATTTTACTCCACATTTCTTGCGCTTTGAGATGCCGCTGAGCCCAATACGCTATCTGAAATATCAGCGACGTAAATTGAACAAATGTGAGAGAATTTCGCTGAATTCTTATATTAACCAAAATATAAAATGATGTAATCGGGTCTCTGATTGCCCGATCATAGAAGTTTAGTAGTGCATTTTACTCGCCCTTCCACGCGCTTTGAGATTCCGCCTAGCCCAGTACGCTATCTGAAATAGGAGCGACGTAAGTTGAACAAATGTGATAGAATTTCGCTGAATTCTTATATTAACCAAAATATAAAATGATGTAATCGGGTCTCTGATTGCCCTATCATAGAAGTGTAGTAGTGCATTTTACTCGCCCTTCCACGCGCTTTGAGATGCCGCCTAGCCCAATACGCTATCTGAAATAGGAGCGACGTAAATTGAACAAATGTGATAGAATTTCGCTGAATTCTTATATTAACCAAAATACAAAATGATCTAATCGGGTCTCTGATTGCCCTATCATAGAAGTTTAATAGTGCATTTTACTCGCCTTTCCACGCGCTTTAAGATGCCGCCTAGCCCAGTACGCTATCTGAAATAGGAACGACGTAAATTGAACAAATGTGATAGAATTTTGCTGACTTCTTAAATTAATCATAATATAAAATGATCTAATCGGGTCTCTGTTTGCCCTACCCTAGAAGTTTGATAGTGCATTTCACTCGCCATTTCATGCGCTTTCAGATGCCGCTTAGCCCAATACGCTATCTTTAATAGGAGCGACGTAAATTGAACAAATGTGACAGAATTTCGCTCAATTCTTATATTAACCAAAATATAAAATGATCTAATCGGGTCTCTGTTTGCCCTACCCTAGAAGTTTAATAGTGCATTTTACTCGCCATTTCATGCGCATTGAGATGCCGCTTAGCCCAATACGCTATCTGAAATAGGAGCGACGTAAATTGAACAAATGTGATAGAATTTCGCTGAATTCTTAAATTAACCATAATATAAAATGATCTTATCGGGTCTCTGTTTGCCCTACCCTAGAAGTTTAATAGTGCATTTTACTCACCATTTCATGCGCATTGAGATGCCGCTTAGCCCAATACGCTATCTGAAATATCAGCGACGTAAATTGAACAAATGTGAGAGAATTTCGCTGAATTCTTATATTAACCAAAATATAAAATGATGTAATCGGGACTCTGATTGCCCTATCATGGAAGTTTAGTAGTGCATTTTACTCGCCCTTCCACCCGCTTTGAGATGCCGCCTAGCCCAATACGCTATCTGAAATAGGAGCGACGTAAATTGAACAAATGTGAGAGAATTTCGCTGAATTCTTATATTAACCAAAATATAAAATGATGTAATCGGGTCTCTGATTGCCCGATCATAGAAGTTTAGTAGTGCATTTTACTCGCCCTTCCACGCGCTTTGAGATTCCGCCTAGCCCAGTACGCTATCTGAAATAGGAGCGACGTAAGTTGAACAAATGTGATAGAATTACGCTGCATTCTTATATTAACCGTAATATAAAATGATCTAATCGGGTCTCTGTTTGCCCTACCCTAGAAGTTTAATAGTGCATTTTACTCGTCATTTCATGCGCTTTGAGATGCCGCTTAGCCCAATACGCTATCTGAAATAGGAGCGACGTAAATTAAACAAATGTAATAGAATTTCGCTGAATTCTTATATTAACCAAAATACAAAATGATCTAATCGGGTCTCTGATTGCCCTACCCTAGAAGTTTAATAGTGCATTTTACTCGCCATGTCTTGCGCTTTGAGATGCAGCTTACCCCAAAACGCTATCTGAAATAGGAGCGACGTAAATTGAACAAATGTGATAGAATTTCGGTGAATTCTTAAATTAACCATAATATAAAATGATCTAATCGGGTCTCTGTTTGCCTTATCCTAGAAGTGTAATAGTGCATGTTACTCGCCATTTCATGCGCATTGAGATGCCGCTTAGCCCAATACGCTATCTGAAATAGGAGCGACGTAAATTGAACAAATGTGATAGAATTTCGCTGAATTCTTATATTAACCGTAATATAAAATGATCTATTCGGGTTTCTGTTCGCCCTACCCCAGAAGTTTAATAGAGCATTTCACTCGTCATTCCATGCGCTTTGAGATGCCGCTTAGCCCAGTACGCTATCTGAAAGAGGAGCGACGTAAGTTGAACAAATGTGATAGAATTACGCTGAATTCTTATATTAACCGTAATATAAAATGATCTAATCGGGTATCTGTTTGCCTGACCCTAGAAGTTTAATAGTGCATTTTAATCGCCATTTCATGGGCTTTGAGATGCCGCTTAGCCCAATACGCTAACTGAAATAGGAGCGACGTAAATTGAACAAATGTGATAGAATTTCGGTGAATTCTTAAATTAACCATAATATAAAATGATCTAATCGGGTCTCTGTTTGCCCTACCCTAGAAGTTTAATAGTGCATTTTACTCGCCATTTCATGCGCTTTCAGATGCCGCTAAGCCCAATAAGCTATCTGAAATAGGAGCGACGTAAATTGAACAAATGTGATAGAATTTCCCTGAAATCTTATGTTAAACAAAATATAAAATGATCTAATCGGGTCTCTGATTGCCCTACCATAGAAGTTTAATAGTGCATTTTACTCGCCTTTCCACGCGCTTTAAGATGCCGTCTAGCCCAGTACGCTATCTGAAATAGGAGCGACGTAAATTGAACAAATGTGATAGAATTTCGCTGAATTCTTATATTAACCACAATACAAAATGATCTAATCGGGTCTCTGATTGCCCTATCATAGAAGTTTAATAGTGCATTTTACTCGCCTTTCCACGCGCTTTAAGATGCCGCCTAGCCCAGTACCCTATCTGAAATAGGAACGACGTAAATTGAACAAATGTGATAGAATTTTGCTGACTTCTTAAATTAATCATAATATAAAATGATCTAATCGGGTCTCTGTTTGCCCTACCCTAGAAGTTTGATAGTGCATTTCACTCGCCATTTCATGCGCTTTCAGATGCCGCTTAGCCCAATACGCTATCTTTAATAGGAGCGACGTAAATTGAACAAATGTGATAGAATTTCGCTGAATTCTTATATTAACCAAAATATAAAATGACCTAAACGGGTCTCTGATTGCCCTATCATAGTAGTTTAGTAGTGCATTTTACTCGACATTCCACGCGCTTTAAGATGCCGCCTAGCCCATTGCGCTATCTGAAATAGGAGCGACGTAAGTTGAACAAATGTGATAGAATTACGCTGACTTCTTAAATTAATCATAATATAAAATGATGTAATCGGGTCTCTGTTTGCCCTGCCCTAGAAGTTTAATAGTGCATTTTACTCGCCATTTCATGCGCTTTCAGATGCCGCTTTGCCCAATACGCTATCTTTAATAGGAGCGACGTAAATTGAACAAATGTGATAGAATTTCGCTGAATTCTTATATTAACCAAAATATAAAATGACCTAAACGGGTCTCTGATTGCCCTATCATAGTAGTTTAGTAGTGCATTTTACTCGACATTCCACGCGCTTTACGATGCCGCCTAGCCCATTGCGCTATCTGAAATAGGAACTACGTAAATTGAACAAATGTGATAGAATTTTGCTGAATTCTTATATTAAGCATAATACAAAATGATCTAATCGGGTCTCTGATTGCCCTACCCTAGAAGTTTAATAGTGCATTTTACTCGCCATGTCTTGCGCTTTGAGATGCAGCTTACCCCAATACGCTATCTGAAATAGGAGCGACGTAAATTGAACAAATGTGATAGAATTTGGCTGAATTCTTATACAAACCAAAATATAAAATGATCTAATCGGGTCTCCGATTGCCCTATCATAGAAGTTTAAAAGTGCATTTTACTCGCCATTCCGCACGCTTTAATATGCCGCCTAGCCCAGTACGCTATCTGAAATAGGAGCGACGTAAATTGAACAAATGTGATAGAATTTTGCTGAATTCTTAAATTAACCATAATACAAAATGATCTAATCGGGCCTCTGTTTGCCGTACCCTTGAAGTATAATAGTGCATTTTACTCGACATTTCATGCGCTTTGAGATGCCGCTTAGCCCAGTACGCTATCTTAAATAGGAGCGACGTAAATTGAACAAATGTGATAGAATTTCGCTGAATTCTTAAATTAACCATAATACAAAATGATCTAATCGGGTCTCTGTTTGCCCTACCCTAGAAGTTTAACAGTGCATTTTACTCGCCATTGCATGCGCTTTGAGATGCCGCTTAGCCCAATACGCTATCTGAAATATGAGCGACGTAAATTGAACAAATGTGATGGAATTTCCCTCAAATCTTATATTAAACAAAATATAAAATGATCTAATCGGGTCTCTGATTGCCCTATCATAGAAGGTTAGTAGCGCATTTTACTCGCCATTTCATGCGCTTTGAGATGCCGCTTAGCCCAATACGCTATCTGAAATATGAGCGACGTAAATAGAACAAATGTGATACAATTTCGCTGAATTCTTATATTAACCTTAATGTAAAATGATCTAATCGGGTCTCTGGTCGCCCTACCCTAGAAGTTTAATAGTGCATTTCACTCGCTATTCCACGCGATTTAAGATGCCGGCTAGCCCAGTATGCTATCTGAAATAGGAGTGACGTAAATTGAACATATGTGATAGAATTACGCTTAATTCTTATATTAACCGTAATATAAAATGATCTAATCGGGTCTCTCTTTGCATTACCCTAGAAGTTTAATAGTGCATTTTACTCGCCATTTCATGCGCATTTAGATGCCGCTTAGCCTAATACGCTATCTGAAATAGGAGCGACGTAAATTGAACAAATGTGATAGAATTTCGCTGAATTCTTATATTAACCACAATACAAAATGATCTAATCGGGTCTCTGATTGCCCTATCATAGAAGTTTAATAGTGCATTTTACTCGCCTTTCCACGCGCTTTAAGATGCCGTCTAGCCCAGTACGCTATCTGAAATAGGAGCGACGTAAATTGAACAAATGTGATAGAATTTCGCTGAATTCTTATATTAACCACAATACAAAATGATCTAATCGGGTCTCTGATTGCCCTATCATAGAAGTTTAATAGTGCATTTTACTCGCCTTTCCACGCGCTTTAAGATGCCGCCTAGCCCAGTACCCTATCTGAAATAGGAACGACGTAAATTGAACAAATGTGATAGAATTTTGCTGACTTCTTAAATTAATCATAATATAAAATGATCTGATCGGGTCCCTGATTGCCCTATCATAGAAGTTTAATAGTGCATTTTACTCGCCATTCCACGCGCTTTAAGATGCCGCCTAGCCCAATACGCTATCTGAAATAGGAGCGACGTAAATTGAACAAATGTGATAGAATTTTGCTGAATTCATAAATTAACGGTAATACAAAATGATCTAATCGGGTCTCTGTTTGCCCTACCCTAGAAGTTTAATAGTGCATTTTGCTCGCCATTTGATGCGCTTTGAGATGCCGCTTAGCCCAATACGCTATCTGTAATAGGGGCGACGTAAATTGAACAAATGTGATACAATTTCCCTGAATTCTTATATTAACCTTAATGTAAAATGATCTAATCGGGCCTCTGTTTGCCCTAGCCTAGAAGATTAATAGTGCATATTATTGGACGTTCCATGCGCTTTGAGATGCCGCTTAGCCCAATACGCTATCTGAAATAGGAGCGACGTAAATAGAACAAATGTGATAGAATTTCCCTGAAATCTTATATTAAACAAAATATAAAATGATCTAATCGGGTCTCTGATTGCCCTATCATAGATGTTTAGTCGTGCATTTTACTCGCCCTTCCACGCCCTTGAAGATGCCGCCTAGCCCAGTACGCTATCTGAAATAGGAACGACGTAAATTGAACAAATGTGATAGAATTTTGCTGAATTATTAAATTAACCAAAATATAAAATGATCTAATCGGGTCTCTGATTGCCCTATCATCGAAGTTTAATAGTGCATTTCACTCATCATTACATGCGCTTTGAGATGCCGCTTAGCCGAATACGCTGTCTGAAATAGGAGCGACGTAAATTGAACAAATGTGATAGAATTTCCTTGAATTCTTATATTAACCAAAATATAAAATGATCTGATCGGGTCCCTGATTGCCCTATCATAGAAGTTTAATAGTGCATTTTACTCGCCATTCCACGCGCTTTAAGATGCCGCCTAGCGCAGTACGCTATCTGAAATAGGAGCGACGTAAATTGAACAAATGTGGTAGAATTTTGCTGAATTCATAAATTAACGGTAATACAAAATGATCTAATCGGGTCTCTGTTTCCCTTATCCTAGAAGTTTAATAGTGCATTTTACTCGCCATTCCACGCGCTTTATGATGCAGCCTAGCCCAGTGCGCTATCTGAAATAGGAGCGACGTAAATTGAACAAATGTGTTAGAATTTCACTGAATTCTTATATTAACCACAATATAAAATGATCTAATCGGGTCTCTGATAGCCCTATCATAGAAGTTTAATAGTGCATTTTACTCGCCATTCCACGCGCTTTAAGATGCCGCCTAGCCCAGTACGCTATCTGAAAGAGGAGCGACGTAAGTTGAACAAATGTGATAGAATTACGCTGAATTCTTATATTAACCGTAATATAAAATGATCTAATCGGGTCTCTGTTTGCCTTATTCTAGAAGTTTAATAGTGCATTTTAATCGCCATTTCATGGGCTTTGAGATGCCGCTTAGCCCAATAAGCTATCTGAAATAGGAGCGACGTAAATTGAACAAATGTGATAGAATTTCGGTGAATTCTTAAATTAACCATAATATAAAATGATCTAATCGGGTCTCTGTTTGCCCTACCCTAGAAGTGTAATAGTGCATTTTACTCGCCATTCCACGCGCTCTAAGATGCCGCTTAGCCCAATACGCTATCTGAAATAGGAGCGACGTAAATGGAACAAATGTGATAGAATTTCGCTGAATTCTTAAATTAACCATAATATAAAATGATCTTATCGGGTCTCTGTTTGCCCTACCCTAGAAGTTTAATAGTGCATTTTACTCCACATTTCTTGCGCTTTGAGATGCCGCTGAGCCCAATACGCTATCTGAAATATCAGCGACGTAAATTGAACAAATGTGAGAGAATTTCGCTGAATTCTTATATTAACCAAAATATAAAATGATGTAATCGGGTCTCTGATTGCCCGATCATAGAAGTTTAGTAGTGCATTTTACTCGCCCTTCCACGCGCTTTGAGATTCCGCCTAGCCCAGTACGCTATCTGAAATAGGAGCGACGTAAGTTGAACAAATGTGATAGAATTACGCTGAATTCTTATATTAACCGTAATATAAAATGATCTAATCGGGTCTCTGTTTGCCCTACCCTATAAGTTTAATAGTTCATTTTACTCGTCATTTCATGCGCTTTGAGATGTCGCATAGCCCAGTACGCTATCTGAAATAGGAACGACGTAAATTGAACAAATGTGATAGAATTTTGCTGACTTCTTAAATTAATCATAATATAAAATAATCTAATCGGGTCTCTGTTTGCCCTACCCTAGAAGTTTAATAGTGCATTTTACTCGCCATTTCATGCGCTTTCAGATGCCGCTTAGCCCAATACGCTATCGTTAATAGGAGCGACGTAAATTGAACAAATGTGACAGAATTTCGCTCAATTCTTATATTAACCAAAATATAAAATGATCTAATCGGGTCTCTGTTTGCCCAACCCTCGAAGTTTAATAGTGCATTTTACTCGCCATTTCTTGCGCTTTGAGATGCCGCTTAGCCCAATACGCTATCTGAAATAGGAGCGACGTAAATTGAACAAATGTGATAGAATTTCGCTGAATTCTTAAATTAACCATAATATAAAATGATCTAATCGGGTCTCTGTTTGCCCTACCGTAGAAGTTTAACAGTGCATTTTACTCGTCATTTCATGCGCTTTGAGATGCCGCCAAGCCCAATAAGCTATCTGAAATAGGAGCGACGTAAATTGAACAAATGTGACAGAATTACCCTGAAATCTTATATTACACAAAATATAAAATGATCTAATCGGGTCTCTGATTGGCCTATCATAGATGTTTAATAGGGTATTTTACTCGCCTTTCCACGCGCTTTAAGATGCCGCCTAGCCCAATACGCTATCTGAAATAGTAGCGACGTAAATTGAACAAATGTGATAGAATTTCGCTGAATTCTTAAATTAACCATAATATAAAATGATTTAACCGGGTCTTTGTTCGCCCTACCCTAGAAGTTTAATAGTTCATTTTACTAGCCACTTCATGCGCTTTGAGATGTCGCATAGCCCAGTACGCTATCTGAAATAGGAACGACGTAAATTGAACAAATGTGATAGAATTTTGCTGACTTCTTAAATTAATCATAATATAAAATAATCTAATCGGGTCTCTGTTTGCCCTACCCTAGAAGTTTAATAGTGCATTTTACTCGCCATTTCATGCGCTTTCAGATGCCGCTTAGCCCAATACGCTATCGTTAATAGGAGCGACGTAAATTGAACAAATGTGACAGAATTTCGCTCAATTCTTATATTAACCAAAATATAAAATGATCTAATCGGGTCTCTGTTTGCCCAACCCTCGAAGTTTAATAGTGCATTTTACTCGCCATTTCTTGCGCTTTGAGATGCCGCTTAGCCCAATACGCTATCTGAAATAGGAGCGACGTAAATTGAACAAATGTGATAGAATTTCGCTGAATTCTTAAATTAACCATAATATAAAATGATCTAATCGGGTCTCTGTTTGCCCTACCGTAGAAGTTTAACAGTGCATTTTACTCGTCATTTCATGCGCTTTGAGATGCCGCCAAGCCCAATAAGCTATCTGAAATAGGAGCGACGTAAATTGAACAAATGTGACAGAATTACCCTGAAATCTTATATTACACAAAATATAAAATGATCTAATCGGGTCTCTGATTGGCCTATCATAGATGTTTAATAGGGTATTTTACTCGCCTTTCCACGCGCTTTAAGATGCCGCCTAGCCCAATACGCTATCTGAAATAGTAGCGACGTAAATTGAACAAATGTGATAGAATTTCGCTGAATTCTTAAATTAACCATAATATAAAATGATTTAACCGGGTCTTTGTTCGCCCTACCCTAGAAGTTTAATAGTTCATTTTACTAGCCACTTCATGCGCTTTCAGATGCCGCTTAGCCCAATACGCTATCTTTAGTAGGAGCCACGTAAATTGAACAAATGTGATAGAATTTCGCTGAATTCTTAAATTAACCATAATATAAAATGATCTTATCGGGTCTCTGTTTGCCCTACCCTAGAAGTTTAATAGTGCATTTTACTCCACATTTCTTGCGCTTTGAGATGCCGCTGAGCCCAATACGCTATCTGAAATATCAGCGACGTAAATTGAACAAATGTGAGAGAATTTCGCTGAATTCTTATATTAACCAAAATATAAAATGATGTAATCGGGTCTCTGATTGCCCGATCATAGAAGTTTAGTAGTGCATTTTACTCGCCCTTCCACGCGCTTTGAGATTCCGCCTCGCCCAGTACGCTATCTGAAATAGGAGCGACGTAAGTTGAACAAATGTGATAGAATTACGCTGAATTCTTATATTAACCGTAATATAAAATGATCTAATCGGGTCTCTGTTTGCCCTACCCTAGAAGTTTAATAGTGCATTTTACTCGTCATTTCATGCGCTTTGAGATGTCCCATAGCCCAATACGCTATCTGAAATAGGAACGACGTAAATTGAACAAATGTGATAGAATTTTTCTGAATTCTTAAATTAACCATAATATAAAATGATCTAATCGGGTCTCTGTTTGCCCTACCCTTGAAGTTTAATAGTGCATTTTACTCGCCATTTCATGCGCTTTGAGATGCCGCTTAGCCCAATACGCTATCTGAAATAGAAGCGACGTAAGTTGAACAAATGTGATAGAATTTCGCTGAATTCTTATATTAACCAAAATATAAAATGATCTAATCGGGTCTCTGATTGCCCTATCATAGAAGTTTGATAGTGCATTTTACTCGACATTCCACGCGCTTTAAGTTGCCGCCTAGCCCAGTACGCTATCTGAAATAGGAGCTACGTAAGTTGAACAAATGTGACAGAATTACGCTGAATTCTTATATTAAGCATAATATAAAATGATCTAATCGGGTCTCTGATTGCCCTACACTAGAAGTATAATAGTGCATTTTACTCGCCATTTCATGCGCTTTGAGATGCCGCTTAGCCCAATACGCTATCTGAAATAGGAGCGACGTAAATTAAACAAATGTAATAGAATTTCGCTGAATTCTTATATTAACCAAAATACAAAATGATCTAATCGGGTGTCTGATTGCCCTACCCTAGAAGTTTAATAGTGCATTTTACTCGCCATGTCTTGCGCTTTGAGATGCAGCTTACCCCAATACGCTATCTGAAATAGGAGCGACGTAAATTGAACAAATGTGATAGAGTTTCGCTGAATTCTTATATTAACCAAAACATAAAATGATCTAATCGGGTCTCTGATAGCCCTATCATAGAAGTTTAATAGTGCATTTTACTCGCCATTCCACGCGCTTTAAGATGCCGCCTAGCCCAGTACGCTATCTGAAATAGGAACGACGTAAATTGAACAAATGTGATAGAATTTTGCTGAATTCTTATATTAACCGTAATCTAAAATGATCTAATCGGGTCTCTGTTTGCCCTACCCTAGAAGTTTAATAGTGCATTTTACTCGCCATTTCATGCGCTTTCAGATGCCGACTAGCCCAATACGCTATCTTTAATAGGAGCGACGTAAATTGAACAAATGTGATAGAATTTCGCTGAATTCTTATATTAACCAAAATATAAAATGACCTAAACGGGTCTCTGATTGCCCTATCATAGTAGTTTAGTAGTGCATTTTACTCGACATTCCACGCGCTTTAAGATGCCGCCTAGCCCAGTGCGCTATCTGAAATAGGAGCGACGTAAGTTGAACAAATGTGATAGAATTACGCTGAATTCTTATATTAACCGTAATATAAAATGATCTAATCGGGTCTCTGATTGCCCTATCATAGAAGTTTAATAGTGCATTTTACTCGCCTTTCCACGCGCTTTAAGATGCCGCCTAGCCCAGTACGCTATCTGAAATAGGAACGACGTAAATTGAACAAATGTGATAGAATTTTGCTGACTTCTTAAATTAATCATAATATAAAATGATGTAATCGGGTCTCTGTTTGCCCTGCCCTGGAAGTTTAATAGTGCATTTTACTCGCCATTTCATGCGCTTTCAGATGCCGCTTAGCCCAATACGCTATCTTTAATAGGAGCGACGTAAATTGAACAAATGTGACAGAATTTCGCTCAATTCTTATATTAACCAAAATATAAAATGATCTAATCGGGTCTCTGTTTGCCCTACCCTAGAAGTTTAATAGTGCATTTTACTCGCCATTTCATGCGCATTGAGATGCCGCTTAGCCCAATACGCTATCTGAAATAGGAGCGACGTAAATTGAACAAATGTGATAGAATTTCGCTGAATTCTTAAATTAACCATAATATAAAATGATCTTATCGGGTCTCTGTTTTCCCTACCCTAGAAGTTTAATAGTGCATTTTACTCGACATTTCTTGCGCTTTGAGATGCCGCTTAGCCCAATACGCTATCTGAAATAGGAGCGACGTAAATTGAACAATTGTGATAGAATTTCGCTGAATTTTTATAATAAACAAAATATAAAATGATCTAATCGGGTCTCTGATTGCCCTATCATAGAAGTTTAATATTGCATTTTACTCGCCATTCCACGCGCTTTAAGATGCCGCCTTGCTCAGTACGCTATCTGAAATAGGAGCGACGAAAGTTGAACAAATGTGATAGAATTACGCTGAATTCTTATATTAAACGTAATATAAAATGATCTAATCGGTTCTCTGATTGCCCTACCATAGAAGTTTAATGGTGCATTTTACCCGCCATTCCACGCGCTTTAAGATGCCGCCTAGCCCAGTACGCTATCTGAAATAGGAGCTACGTAAGTTGAACAAATCTGATAGAATTACGCTGCATTCTTATATTAACCAAAATATAAAATGATCTAATCGGGTCTCTGATTGCCCTATCATAGAAGTTTAATAGTGAATGTTACTCGCCATTCCACGCGCTTTAAGATGCCGCATAGCCCAGTACGCTATCTGAAATAGGAACGACGTAAATTGAACAAATGTGATAGAATTTCGCTGAATTCTTAAATTAACCATAATATAAAATGATCTAATCGGGTCTTTGTTCGCCCTAGCCTAGAAGTTTAATAGTGCATTTCACTCGTCATTTCATGCGCTTTGAGATGCCGCTTAGCCCAATACGCTATCTGAAATAGGAGCGACGTAAATTGACCAAATGTGATAGAATTTCGCTGAATTCTTATATTAACCAAAATATAAAATGATCTAATCGGGTCTCTGATTGCCCTATCATAGAAGTTTAATAGTGCATTTTACTCGCCATTCCATGCGCTTTAAGATGCCGCCTAGCCCAGTACGCTATCTGAAATAGGAGCGACGTAAACTGAACAAATGTGATAGAATTTTGCTGAATTCTTAAATTAACCATAATATAAAATGATCTAGTCGGGTCTCAGATTGCCCTACACTAGAAGTTTAATAGTGCATTTTACTCGCCATTTCATGCGCTTTGAGATGCCGCGTAGCCCAATACGCTATCTGAAATACGAGCGACGTAAGAGGAACAAATGTGGTAGAATTTCATTGAATTCTTTTATTAACCATAATGTAAAATGATCTAATCGGGTCTCTGTTCGCCCTAGCCTAGAAGTTTACTAGTGCATTTTATTCGCCATTTCATGCTCTTTGAGATGCCGCTTAGCCGAATACGCTAACTGAAATAGGAGCGACGTAAATTGAACAAATGAGATAGCATTACTCTGAATTCTTATATTAACCAAAATTAAATGATCTAATCGGGTCTCTGATTGCCCTATCATAGAAGTTTAATAGTGCATTTTACTCGCCTTTCCACGCGCTTTAAGATGCCGCCTATCCCAGTACGCTATCTGAAATAGCAGCGACGTAAATTAAACAAATGTGATAGAATGTCCCTGAAATCTTATGTTAAACAAAATGTAAAATGATCTAATCGGGTCTCTGATTGCCCTATCATGGAAGATTAGTAGTGCATTTTACTCACCCTTCCACGCGCTTTAAGATGCCGCCTAGCCCAGTACGCTATCTGAAATAGGAGCGACGTAAATTGAACAAATGTGATAGAATTTTGCTTAATTCTTAAATCAACCATAATATTAAATGATCTAATCGGGTCTCTGTGTGCCCTACCCTAGAACTTTAATAGTGCATTTTACTCGCCATTTCATGCGCCTTCAGATGCCGCTTAGCCCAATACGCTATCTGAAATAGGAGCGACGTAAATTGAACAAATGTAATCGAATTTCGCTGAATTCTTAAATTAACCATAATATAAAATGAGCTAATCGGGTCTCTGTTTGCCCTACCCTAGAAGTTTAATAGTGCATTTCACTCGTCACTTCATGCGCTTTGAGATACCGCTAAGCCCAATAAGCTATCTGAAATAGGAGCGACGTAAATTGAAGAAATGAGAAAGAATTGTGCTGAATTCTTAAATTGACCATAATATGAAATGATCTAATCGGGTCTCTGTTTGCACTACCCTAGAAGTTTAATATTGCATTTCACTCGCCATTTCATGCGCTTTGAGGTGCCGCTTAGCCCAATATGCTATCTGAAATAGGAGCGACGTAAATTGAACAAATGTGATAGAATTTCCCTGAAATCTTATATAAAACAAAATATAAAATGATCTAATCGGGTCTCTGATTGCCCTATCATGGAAGATTAGTAGCGCATTTTACTCACCCTTCCACGCGCTTTAAGATGCCGCCTACCCCAGTACGCTATCTGAAATAGGAGCGACGTAAATTGAACAAATGTGATAGAATTTTGCTGAATTCTTAAATTAACCATAATATAAAATGATCTAATCGGGTCTCTGTTTGCCCTACCCTAGAAGTTTAGTAGTGCATTTTACTCGCCCTTCCACGCGCTTTAAGATGCCGCCTAGCCCTGTACGCTATCTGAAATAGGAGCGACGTAAGTTGAACAAATGTGATAGAATTACGCTGAATTCTTATATTAACCGTAATATAAAATGATCTAATCGGGTATCTGTTTGCCTTACCCTAGAAGTTTAATAGTGCATTATACTCGCCATTTCATGCGCTTTGAGATGCCGCTTAGCCCAATGCGCTATCTGAAATAGTAGCGACGTAAATTGAACAAATGTGATAGAATTTCGCTGAATTCTTAAATTAACCATAATATAAAATGATTTAACCGGGTCTTTGTTCGCCCTACCCTAGAAGTTTAATAGTGCATTTTACTAGCCACTTCATGCGCTTTCAGATGCCGCTTAGCCCAATACGCTATCTTTAGTAGGAGCCACGTAAATTGAACAAATGTGATAGAATTTCGCTGAATTCTTAAATTAACCATAATATAAAATGATCTAATCGGGTCTCTATTTGCCCTACCCTAGAAGTTTAATAGTGCATTTCACTTGTCATTTCATGCGCTTCGAGATGCCGCTAAGACCAATAAGCTATCTGAAATAGGAGCGACGTAAATTGAAGAAATGAGAAAGAATTATGCTGAATTCTTAAATTGACCGTAATATAAAATGATCTAATCGGGTCTCTGTTTGCCCTACCCTAGAAGTTTAACATTGCATTTCACTCGCCATTTCATGCGCTTTGAGGTGCCGCTTAGCCCAATATGCTATCTGAAATAGGAGCGACGTAAATTGAACAAATGTGATAGAATTTCCCTGAAATCTTATATAAAACAAAATATAAAATGATCTAATCGGGTCTCTGATTGCCCTATCATGGAAGATTAGTAGTGCATTTTACTCACCCTTCCACGCGCTTTAAGATGCCGCCTAGCCCAGTACGCTATCTGAAATAGGAGCGACGTAAACTGAACAAATGAGATAGAATTTTGCTGAATTCTTAAATTAACCATAATATAAAATGATCTAATCGGGTTTCTGTTTGCCCTATCCTAGAAGTTTAGTAGTGCATTTTACTCGCCCTTCCACGCGCTTTAAGATGCCGCCTAGCCCAGTACGCTATCTGAAATAGGAGCGACGTAAATGGAACAAATGTGATAGAATTTCGCTGAATTCTTAAATTAACCATAATATAAAATGATCTTATCGGGTCTCTGTTTGCCCTACCCTAGAAGTTTAATAGTGCATTTTACTCCACATTTCTTGCGCTTTGAGATGCCGCTGAGCCCAATACGCTATCTGAAATATCAGCGACGTAAATTGAACAAATGTGAGAGAATTTCGCTGAATTCTTATATTAACCAAAATATAAAATGATGTAATCGGGTCTCTGATTGCCCGATCATAGAAGTTTAGTAGTGCATTTTACTCGCCCTTCCACGCGCTTTGAGATTCCGCCTAGCCCAGTACGCTATCTGAAATAGGAGCGACGTAAGTTGAACAAATGTGATAGAATTACGCTGAATTCTTATATTAACCGTAATATAAAATGATCTAATCGGGTCTCTGTTTGCCCTACCCTAGAAGTTTAATAGTGCATTTCACTCGTCATTTCATGCGCTTTGAGATGTCGCATAGCCCAATACGCTATCTGAAATAGGAACGACGTAAATTGAACAAATGTGATAGAATTTTTCTGAATTCTTAAATTAACCATAATATAAAATGATCTAATCGGGTCTCTGTTTGCCCTACCCTTGAAGTTTAATAGTGCATTTTACTCGCCATTTCATGCGCCTTGAGGTGCCGCTTAGCCCAATACGCTATCTGAAATAGGAGCGACGTAAATTGAACAAATGTGATAGAATTTCGCTGAATTCTTATATTAACCAAAATATAAAATGATCTAATCGGGTCTCTGATTGCCCTATCATAGAAGTTTGATAGTGCATTTTACTCGACTTTCCACGCGCTTTAAGTTGCCGCCTAGCCCAGTACGCTATCTGAAATAGGAGCTACGTAAGTTGAACAAATGTGACAGAATTTCGCTGAATTCTTAAATTAACCATAATATAAAATGATCTAATCGGGTCTCTGTTTGCCCTACCCTTGAAGTTTAATAGTGCATTTTACTCGCCTTTCCACGCGCTTTAAGATGCCGTCTAGCCCAGTACGCTATCTGAAATAGGAGCGACGTAAATTGAACAAATGTGATAGAATTTCGCTGAATTCTTATATTAACCAAAATATAAAATGATCTAATCGGGTCTCTGTTTGCCTTATCCTAGAGGTTTAATAGTGCATTTTACTCACCATTTCATGCGCATTGAGATGCCGCTTAGCCCAATACGCTATCTGAAATATCAGCGACGTAAATTGAACAAATGTGAGAGAATTTCGCTGAATTCTTATATTAACCAAAATATAAAATGATGTAATCGGGTCTCTGATTGCCCTATCATAGAAGTGTGATAGTGCATTTTACTCGCCCTTCCACGCGCTTTGAGATGCCGCCTAGCCCAATACGCTATCTGAAATAGGAGCGACGTAAATTGAACAAATGTGATAGAATTTCGCTGAATTCTTATATTAACCAAAATACAAAATGATCTAATCGGGTCTCTGATTGCCCTATCAAAGAAGTTTAATAGTGCATTTTACTCGCCTTTCCACGCGCTTTAAGATGCCGCCTAGCCCAGTACGCTATCTGAAATAGGAACGACGTAAATTGAACAAATGTGATAGAATTTTGCTGACTTCTTAAATTAATCATAATATAAAATGATCTAATCGGGTCTCTGTTTGCCCTACCCTAGAAGTTTGATAGTGCATTTCACTCGCCATTTCATGCGCTTTCAGATGCCGCTTAGCCCAATACGCTATCTTTAATAGGAGCGACGTAAATTGAACAAATGTGACAGAATTTCGCTCAATTCTTATATTAACCAAAATATAAAATGATCTAATCGGGTCTCTGTTTGCCCTACCCTAGAAGTTTAATAGTGCATTTTACTCGCCATTTCATGCGCATTGAGATGCCGCTTAGCCCAATACGCTATCTGAAATAGGAGCGACGTAAATTGAACAAATGTGATAGAATTTCGCTGAATTCATAAATTAACCATAATATAAAATGATCTTATCGGGTCTCTGTTTGCCCTACCCTAGAAGTTTAATAGTGCATTTTACTCACCATTTCATGCGCATTGAGATGCCGCTTAGCCCAATACGCTATCTGAAATATCAGCGACGTAAATTGAACAAATGTGAGAGAATTTCGCTGAATTCTTATATTAACCAAAATATAAAATGATGTAATCGGGACTCTGATTGCCCTATCATGGAAGTTTAGTAGTGCATTTTACTCGCCCTTCCACCCGCTTTGAGATGCCGCCTAGCCCAATACGCTATCTGAAATAGGAGCGACGTAAATTGAACAAATGTGAGAGAATTTCGCTGAATTCTTATATTAACCAAAATATAAAATGATGTAATCGGGTCTCTGATTGCCCGATCATAGAAGTTTAGTAGTGCATTTTACTCGCCCTTCCACGCGCTTTGAGATTCCGCCTAGCCCAGTACGCTATCTGAAATAGGAGCGACGTAAGTTGAACAAATGTGATAGAATTACGCTGAATTCTTATATTAACCGTAATATAAAATGATCTAATCGGGTCTCTGTTTGCCCTACCCTAGAAGTTTAATAGTGCATTTTACTCGTCATTTCATGCGCTTTGAGATGCCGCTTAGCCCAATACGCTATCTGAAATAGGAGCGACGTAAATTAAACAAATGTAATAGAATTTCGCTGAATTCTTATATTAACCAAAATACAAAATGATCTAATCGGGTCTCTGATTGCCCTACCCTAGAAGTTTAATAGTGCATTTTACTCGCCATGTCTTGCGCTTTGAGATGCAGCTTACCCCAATACGCTATCTGAAATAGGAGCGACGTAAATTGAACAAATGTGATAGAATTACGCTGAATTCTTATATTAACCGTAATATAAAATGATCTAATCGGGTCTCTGTTTGCCTTATCCTAGAAGTGTAATAGTGCATGTTACTCGCCATTTCATGCGCATTGAGATGCCGCTTAGCCCAATACGCTATCTGAAATAGGAGCGACGTAAATTGAACAAATGTGATAGAATTTCGCTGAATTCTTATATTAACCGTAATATAAAATGATCTATTCGGGTTTCTGTTCGCCCTACCCCAGAAGTTTAATAGAGCATTTCACTCGTCAATCCATGCGCTTTGAGATGCCGCTTAGCCCAGTACGCTATCTGAAAGAGGAGCGACGTAAGTTGAACAAATGTGATAGAATTACGCTGAATTCTTATATTAACCGTAATATAAAATGATCTAATCGGGTCTCTGTTTGCCTTACCCTAGAAGTTTAATAGTGCATTTTAATCGCCATTTCATGGGCTTTGAGATGCCGCTTAGCCCAATACGCTAACTGAAATAGGAGCGACGTAAATTGAACAAATGTGATAGAATTTCGGTGAATTCTTAAATTAACCATAATATAAAATGATCTAATCGGGTCTCTGTTTGCCCTACCCTAGAAGTTTAATAGTGCATTTTACTCGCCATTTCATGCGCTTTCAGATGCCGCTAAGCCCAATAAGCTATCTGAAATAGGAGCGACGTAAATTGAACAAATGTGATAGAATTTCCCTGAAATCTTATGTTAAACAAAATATAAAATGATCTAATCGGGTCTCTGATTGCCCTACCATAGAAGTTTAATAGTGCATTTTACTCGCCTTTCCACGCGCTTTAAGATGCCGTCTAGCCCAGTACGCTATCTGAAATAGGAGCGACGTAAATTGAACAAATGTGATAGAATTTCGCTGAATTCTTATATTAACCAAAATACAAAATGATCTAATCGGGTCTCTGATTGCCCTATCATAGAAGTTTAATAGTGCATTTTACTCGCCTTTCCACGCGCTTTAAGATGCCGCCTAGCCCAGTACCCTATCTGAAATAGGAACGACGTAAATTGAACAAATGTGATAGAATTTTGCTGACTTCTTAAATTAATCATAATATAAAATGATCTAATCGGGTCTCTGTTTGCCCTACCCTAGAAGTTTGATAGTGCATTTCACTCGCCATTTCATGCGCTTTCAGATGCCGCTTAGCCCAATACGCTATCTTTAATAGGAGCGACGTAAATTGAACAAATGTGATAGAATTTCGCTGAATTCTTATATTAACCAAAATATAAAATGACCTAAACGGGTCTCTGATTGCCCTATCATAGTAGTTTAGTAGTGCATTTTACTCGACATTCCACGCGCTTTAAGATGCCGCCTAGCCCATTGCGCTATCTGAAATAGGAGCGACGTAAGTTGAACAAATGTGATAGAATTACGCTGACTTCTTAAATTAATCATAATATAAAATGATGTAATCGGGTCTCTGCTTGCCCTGCCCTAGAAGTTTAATAGTGCATTTTACTCGCCATTTCATGCGCTTTCAGATGCCGCTTTGCCCAATACGCTATCTTTAATAGGAGCGACGTAAATTGAACAAATGTGATAGAATTTCGCTGAATTCTTATATTAACCAAAATATAAAATGACCTAAACGGGTCTCTGATTGCCCTATCATAGTAGTTTAGTAGTGCATTTTACTCGACATTCCACGCGCTTTAAGATGCCGCCTAGCCCATTGCGCTATCTGAAATAGGAGCGACGTAAGTTGAACAAATGTGATAGAATTACGCTGACTTCTTAAATTAATCATAATATAAAATGATGTAATCGGGTCTCTGTTTGCCCTAGCCTAGAAGTTTAATAGTGCATTTTACTCGCCCTTTCATGCGCTTTGAGATGCCGCTGCTCCCAATACGCTATCTGAAATAGGACCGACGTAAATTGAACAAATGTGACAGAATTTCGCTCAATTCTTATATTAACCAAAATATAAAATGATCTAATCGGGTCTCTGTTTGCCCTACCCTAGAAGTTTAATAGTGCATTTTACTCGCCATTTCATGCGCATTGAGATGCCGCTTAGCCCAATACGCTATCTGAAATAGGAGCGACGTAAATTGAACAAATGTGATAGAATTTCGCTGAATTCTTAAATTAACCATAATATAAAATGATCTTATCGGGTCTCTGTTTGCCCTACCCTAGAAGTTTAATAGTGCATTTTACTCGTCATTTCATGCGCTTTGAGATGCCGCATAGCCCAATACGCTATCTGAAATAGGAACGACGTAAATTGAACAAATGTGATAGAATTTTTCTGAATTCTTAAATTAACCATAATATAAAATGATCTAATCTGGTCTCTGTTCGCCCTACACTAGAAGTTTAATAGTGCATTTCACTCGTCATTTCATGCGCTTTGAGATGCCGCTTAGCCCAATACGCTATCTGAAATAGGAGCGACGTAAATTAAAAAAATGTAATAGAATTTCGCTGAATTCTTATATTAACCAAAATACAAAATGATCTAATCGGGTCTCTGATTGCCCTACCCTAGAAGTTTAATAGTGCATTTTACTCGCCATGTCTTGCGCTTTGCGATGCCGCCTAGCCCAATACGCTATCTGAAATAGGAGCGACGTAAATTGAACAAATGTGATAGAATTTCGCTGAATTCTTATATTAACCAAAATACAAAATGATCTAATCGGGTCTCTGATTGCCCTATCATAGAAGTTTAATAGTGCATTTTACTCGCCATTCCGCGCGCTTTAAGATACCGCCTAGCCCAGTATGCTATCTGAAATAGGAACTACGTAAATTCAACAAATGTGATAGAATTTTGCTGAATTCTTATATTAAGCATAATATAAAATGATCTAATCTGGTCTCTGTTCGCCCTACACTAGAAGTTTAATAGTGCATTTCACTCGTCATTTCATGCGCTTTGAGATGCCGCTTAGCCCAATACGCTATCTGAAATAGGAGCGACGTAAATTAAACAAATGTAATAGAATTTCGCTGAATTCTTATATTAACCAAAATACAAAATGATCTAATCGGGTCTCTGATTGCCCTACCCTAGAAGTTTAATAGTGCATTTTACTCGCCATGTCTTGCGCTTTGAGATGCAGCTTACCCCAATACGCTATCTGAAATAGGAGCGACGTAAATTGAACAAATGTGATAGAATTACGCTGAATTCTTATATTAACCGTAATATAAAATGATCTAATCGGGTCTCTGTTTGCCTTATCCTAGAAGTGTAATAGTGCGTGTTACTCGCCATTTCATGCGCATTGAGATGCCGCTTAGCCCAATACGCTATCTGAAATAGGAGCGACGTAAATTGAACAAATGTGATAGAATTTCGCTGAATTCTTATATTAACCGTAATATAAAATGATCTATTCGGGTTTCTGTTCGCCCTACCCCAGAAGTTTAATAGAGAATTTCACTCGTCAATCCATACGCTTTGAGATGCCGCTTAGCCCAATACGCTATCTGAAATAGGAGCGACGTAAATTGAACAAATGTAATAGAATTTCGCTGAATTCTTATATTAACCAAAATATAAAATGATCTAATCGGGTCTCTGATTGCCCTATCATAGAAGTTTAATAGTGCATTTTACTCGCCATTCCACGCGCTTTAAGATGCCGCCTATCCGAGTACGCTATTTGAAATAGGAGCGACGTAAATTGAACAAATGTGATAGAATTTCCCTGAATTCTTATATTAACCTTAATGTAAAATGATCTAATCGGGTCTCTGTTCGCCCTACCCTAGAAGTTTAATAGTGCATTTCACTCGTCATTTCATGCGCTTTGAGTTGCCGCTTAGCCCAATACGCTATCTGAAATAGGAGCGACGTAAATTGAACAATTGTGATAGAATTTCGCTGAATTTTTATAATAACCAAAATATAAAATGATCTAATCGGGTCTCTGATTGCCCTATCATAGAAGTTTAATAGTGCATTTTACTCGCCTTTCCACGCGCTTTAAGATGCCGCCTAGCCTAGTACGCCATCTGAAATAGGAACGACGTAAATTGACAAATGTGATAGAATTTTGCTAACTTCTTAAATTAATCATAATATAAAATGATCTAATCGGGTCTCTGTTTGCCCTACCCTAGAAGTTTAATAGTGCATTTTACTCGCCATTTCATGCGCTTTCAGATGCCGCTTAGCCCAATACGCTATCTTTAATAGCAGCGACGTAAATTGAACAAATGTGATAGAATTTCGCTGAATTCTTATATTAACCAAAATATAAAATGACCTAAACGGGTCTCTGATTGCCCTATCATAGTAGTTTAGTAGTGCATTTTACTCGCCATTCCACGCGCTTTAAGATGCCGCCTAGCCCAGTGCGCTATCTGAAATAGGAGCGACGTAAGTTGAACAAATGTGATAGAATTACGCTGAATTCTTATATTAACCGTAATATAAAATGATCTAATCGGGTCTCTGATTGCCCTATCATAGAAGTTTAATAGTGCATTTTACTCGCCTTTCCACGCGCTTTAAGATGCCGCCTAGCCCAGTACGCTATCTGAAATAGGAACGACGTAAATTGAACAAATGTGATAGAATTTCGCTGAATTCTTTTATTAACCATAATGTAAAATGATCTAACCGGGTCTCTGTTCGCCCTAGCCTAGAACTTTAATAGTGCATTTTATTCGCCATTTCATACGCTTTGAGATGCCGCTTAGCCCAATACGCTATCTGAAATAGGAGCGACGTAAATTGAACAAATGTGATAGAATTTGGCTGAATTCTTATACAAACCAAAATATAAAATGATCTAATTGGGTCTCTGATTGCCCTATCATAGAAGTTTAAAAGTGCATTTTACTCGCCATTCCGCACGCTTTAATATGCCGCCTAGCCCAGTACGCTATCTGAAATAGGAGCGACGTAAATTGAACAAATGTGATAGAATTTTGCTGAATTCTTAAATTAACCATAATACAAAATGATCTAATCGGGCCTCTGTTTGCCGTACCCTAGAAGTATAATAGTGCATTTTACTCGACATTTCATGCGCTTTGAGATGCCGCTTAGCCCAGTACGCTATCTTAAATAGGAGCGACGTAAATTGAACAAATGTGATAGAATTTCGCTGAATTCTTAAATTAACCATAATACAAAATGATCTAATCGGGTCTCTGTTTGCCCTACCCTAGAAGTTTAATAGTGCATTTTACTCGCCATTGCATGCGCTTTGAGATGCCGCTTAGCCCAATACGCTATCTGAAATATGAGCGACGTAAATTGAACAAATGTGATAGAATTTCCCTCAAATCTTATATTAAACAAAATATAAAATGATCTAATCCGGTCTCTGATTGCCCTATCATAGAAGGTTAGTAGCGCATTTTACTCGCCATTTCATGCGCTTTGAGATGCCGCTTAGCCCAATACGCTATCTGAAATATGAGCGACGTAAATAGAACAAATGTGATACAATTTCGCTGAATTCTTATATTAACCTTAATGTAAAATGATCTAATCGGGTCTCTGGTCGCCCTACCCTAGAAGTTTAATAGTGCATTTCACTCGCTATTCCACGCGATTTAAGATGCCGGCTAGCCCAGTATGCAATCTGAAATAGGAGTGACGTAAATTGAACATATGTGATAGAATTACGCTTAATTCTTATATTAACCGTAATATAAAATGATCTAATCGGGTCTCTCTTTGCATTACCCTAGAAGTTTAATAGTGCATTTTACTCGCCATTTCATGCGCATTTAGATGCCGCTTAGCCTAATACGCTATCTGAAATAGGAGCGACGTAAATTGAACAAATGTGATAGAATTTCCTTGAATTCTTATATTAACCAAAATATAAAATGATCTGATCGGGTCCCTGATTGCCCTATCATAGAAGTTTAATAGTGCATTTTACTCGCCATTCCACGCGCTTTAAGATGCCGCCTAGCCCAATACGCTATCTGAAATAGGAGCGACGTAAATTGAACAAATGTGATAGAATTTTGCTGAATTCATAAATTAACGGTAAGACAAAATGATCTAATCGGGTCTCTGTTTGCACTACCCTAGAAGTTTAATAGTACATTTTGCTCGCCATTTGATGCGCTTTGAGATGCCGCTTAGCCCAATACGCTATCTGTAATAGGGGCGACGTAAATTGAACAAATGTGATACAATTTCCCTGAATTCTTATATTAACCTTAATGTAAAATGATCTAATCGGGTCTCTGTTTGCCCTAGCCTAGAAGATTAATAGTGCATTTTATTGGACGTTCCATGCGCTTTGAGATGCCGCTTAGCCCAATACGCTATCTGAAATAGGAGCGACGTAAATAGAACAAATGTGATAGAATTTCCCTGAAATCTTATATTAAACAAAATATAAAATGATCTAATCGGGTCTCTGATTGCCCTATCATAGATGTTTAGTCGTGCATTTTACTCGCCCTTCCACGCCCTTGAAGATGCCGCCTAGCCCAGTACGCTATCTGAAATAGGAACGACGTAAATTGAACAAATGTGATAGAATTTCGCTGAATTATTAAATTAACCAAAATATAAAATGATCTAATCGGGTCTCTGATTGCCCTATCATAGAAGTTTAATAGTGCATTTCACTCATCATTTCATGCGCTTTGAGATGCCGCTTAGCCGAATACGCTGTCTGAAATAGGAGCGACGTAAATTGAACAAATGTGATAGAATTTCCTTGAATTCTTATATTAACCAAAATATAAAATGATCTGATCGGGTCCCTGATTGCCCTATCATAGAAGTTTAATAGTGCATTTTACTCGCCATTCCACGCGCTTTAAGATGTCGCATAGCCCAGTACGCTATCTGAAATAGGAACGACGTAAATTGAACAAATGTGATAGAATTTTGCTGACTTCTTAAATTAATCATAATATAAAATAATCTAATCGGGTCTCTGTTTGCCCTACCCTAGAAGTTTAATAGTGCATTTTACTCGTCATTTCATGCGCTTTGAGATGCCGCCAAGCCCAATAAGCTATCTGAATTAGGAGCGACGTAAATTGAACAAATGTGACAGAATTACCCTGAAATCTTATATTACACAAAATATAAAATGATCTAATCGGGTCTCTGATTGGCCTATCATAGATGTTTAATAGGGTATTTTACTCGCCTTTCCACGCGCTTTAAGATGCCGCCTAGCCCAGTACGCTATCTGAAATAGGAACGACGTAAATTGAACAAATGTGATAGAATTTCGCTGAATTCTTATATTAACCGTAATATAAAATGATCTAATCGGGTCTCTGTTTGCCCTACCCCTAGAAGTTTAGTAGTGCATTCTACTCGCCCTTCCACGCGCTTTAAGATGCCGCCTAGCCCAGTACGCTATCTGAAATAGGAGCGACGTAAGTTGAACAAATCTGATAGAATTACGCTGCATTCTTATATTAACCGTAATATAAAATGATCTAATCGGGTATCTGTTTGCCTTACCCTAGAAGTTTAATAGTGCATTTTAATCGCCATTTCATGGGCTTTGAGATGCCGCTTAGACCAATACGCTATCTGAAATAGTAGCGACGTAAATTGAACAAATGTGATAGAATTTCGCTGAATTCTTAAATTAACCATAATATAAAATGATTTAACCGGGTCTTTGTTCGCCCTACCCTAGAAGTTTAATAGTTCATTTTACTAGCCACTTCATGCGCTTTCAGATGCCGCTTAGCCCAATACGCTATCTTTAGTAGGAGCCACGTAAATTGAACAAATGTGATAGAATTTCGCTGAATTCTTAAATTAACCATAATATAAAATGATCTTATCGGGTCTCTGTTTGCCCTACCCTAGAAGTTTAATAGTGCATTTCACTCGTCACTTCATGCGCTTTGAGATGCCGCTAAGCCCAATAAGCTATCTGAAATATAAATTTATAAATGAGAAAGAATTATGCTGAATTCTTAAATTGACCATAATATAAAATGATCTAATCGGGTCTCTGTTTGCCCTACCCTGGAAGTTTAATATTGCATTTCACTCGCCATGTCATGCGCTTTGAGGTGCCGCTTAGCCCAATATGCTATCTGAAATAGGAGCGACGTAAATTGAACAAATGTGATAGAATTTCCCTGAAATCTTATATAAAACAAAATATAAAATGATCTAATCGGGTCTCTGATTGCCCTATCATGGAAGATTAGTAGTGCATTTTACTCACCCTTCCACCCGCTTTAAGATGCCGCCTAGCCCAGTACGCTATCTGAAATAGGAGCGACGTAAATTGAACATATGTGATAGAATTTTGCTGAATTCTTAAATTAACCATAATATAAAATGATCTAATCGAGTCTCTGTTTGCCCTACCCTAGAAGTTTAGTAGTGCATTTTACTCACCCTTCCACCCGCTTTAAGATGCCGCCTAGCCCAGTACGCTATCTGAAAGAGGAGCGACGTAAATTGAACAAATGTGATAGAATTTCGCTGAATTCTTATATTAACCAAAATATAAAATGATCTAATCGGGTCTCTGATAGCCCTATCATAGAAGTTTAATAGTGCATTTTACTCGTCATTCCACGCGCATTAAGATGCCGCCTAGCCCAGTACGCTATCTGAAAGAGGAGCGACGTAAGTTGAACAAATGTGATAGAATTACGCTGAATTCTTATATTAACCGTAATATAAAATGATCTAATCGGGTCTCTGTTTGCCTATATCCTAGAAGTTTAATAGTGCATGTTACTCGCCCTTTCATGCGCTTTGAGATGCCGCTACTCCCAATACGCTATCTGAAATAGGAGCGACGTAAATTGAACAAATCTGATAGAATTTCGCTGAATTCTTATATTAACCAAAATATAAAATGATCTAATCGGGTCTCTGATTGCCCTATCATAGAAGTTTAATAGTGCATTTAACTCGCCATTCCGCGCGCTTTAAGATACCGCCTAGCCCAGTATGCTATCTGAAATAGGAACTACGTAAATTGAACAAATGTGATAGAATTTTGCTGAATTCTTAAATTAACCATAATATAAAATGATCTAATCGGGTCTCTGATTGCCCTACACTAGAAGTATAATAGTGCATTTTACTCGCCATTTCATGCGCTTTGAGATGCGCTTAGCCCAATACGCTATCTGAAATAGGAGCGACGTAAATTAAACAAATGTAATAGAATTTCGCTGAATTCTTATATTAACCAAAATACAAAATGATCTAATCGGGTCTCTGATTGTCCTACCCTAGAAGTTTAATAGTGCATTTTACTCGCCATGTCTTGCGCTTTGAGATGCAGCTTACCCAATACGCTATCTGAAATAGGAGCGACGTAAATTGAACAAATGTGATAGAATT
Source organism: Macropis europaea (assembly GCA_916610135.2). Taxonomy (NCBI): domain Eukaryota; kingdom Metazoa; phylum Arthropoda; class Insecta; order Hymenoptera; family Melittidae; genus Macropis; species Macropis europaea. The sequence goes on from CAKAJE020000788.1 coordinate 77,503, forward strand.
TCGCTGAATTCTTATATTAACCAAAACATAAAATGATCTAATCGGGTCTCTGATAGCCCTATCATAGAAGTTTCATAGTGCACTTTACTCGCCATTCCACGCGCTTTAAGATGCCGCCTAGCCCAGTACGCTGTCTGAAAGAGGAGCGACGTAAGTTGAACAAATGTGATAGAATTACGCTGAATTCTTATATTAACCGTAATATAAAATGATCTAATCGGGTCTCTGTTTGCCCTACCCTAGAAGTTTAACAGTGCATTTTACTCGCCATTTCATGCGCTTTGAGATGCCGCTTAGCCCAATACGCTATCTGCAGTAGGAGCGACGTAAATTGAACAAGTGTGATAGAATTTCGCTGAATTCTTAAATTAACCATAATATAAAATGATCTAATCGGGTCTCTGTTTGCCCGACCGTAGAAGTTTAATAGTGTATTTTACTCGACATTCCACGCGCTTTAAGTTGCCGCCTAGCCCAGTACGCTATCTGAAATAGGAGCTACGTATGTTGAACAAATGTGACAGAATTACGCTGAATTCTTATATTAACCGTAATATAAAATGATCTAATCGGGTCTCTGTTTGCCTACCCTAGAAGTTTGGTAGTGCATTTTACTCGCCATGTCTTGCGCTTTGAGATGCAGCTTACCCCAATACGCTATCTGCAATAGGAGCGACGTAAATTGAACAAATGTGATAGAATTTCGCTGAATTCTTAAATTAACCATAATATAAAATGATCTAATCGGGTCTCTGTTTGCCGTACCCTAGAAGTTTAACAGTGCATTTTACTCGCCATTTCATGCGCTTTGAGATGCCGCTTAGCCCAATACGCTATCTGAAATAGGAGCGACGTAAATTGAACAAATGTGATAGAATTTCGCTGAATTCTTAAATTAACCATAATATAAAATGATCTAATCGGGTCTTTGTTCGCCCTAGCCTAGAAGTTTAATAGTGCATTTCACTCGTCATTTCATGCGCTTTGAGATGCCGCTTAGCCCAATAAGCTATCTGAAATAGGAGCGACGTAAATTGACCAAATGTGATAGAATTTCGCTGAATTCTTATATTAACCAAGATATAAAATGATCTAATCGGGTCTCTGATTGCCCTATCATAGAAGTTTAATAGTGAATTTTACTCGCCATTCCACGCGCTTTAAGATGCCGCTTAGCCCAATACGCTATCTGCAATAGGAGCGACGTAAATTGAACAAATGTGATAGAATTTCGCTGAATTCTTAAATTAACCATAATATAAAATGATCTAATCGGGTCTCTGTTTGCCCTACCCTAGAAGTTTAACAGTGCATTTTACTCGCCATATCATGCGCTTTGAGATGCCGCTTAGCCCAATACGCTATCGGAAATAGGAGCGACGTAAATTGAACAAATGTGATAGAATTTCGCTGAATTCTTAAATTAACCATAATATAAAATGATCTAATGGGGTCTCTGTTTGCCCTACCCTAGAAGTTTAATAGTGAATTTTACTCGTTATTTCATGCGCTTTGAGATGTCGCTTAGCACAATACGCTATCTGAAATAGGAGCGAAGTAAATTGATCAAATGTGATAGAATATCGCTGAATTCTTTTATTAACCATAACGTAAAATGATCTAATCGGGTCTCTGTTCGCCCTAGCGTAGAAGCTTAATTGTGCATTTTATTCGTCATTTCATGCGCTTTGAGATGCCGCTTAGCCCAATACGCTATCTGAAATAGGAGCGACGTAAATTGAACAAATGTGATAGAATTTCGCTGAATTCTTATATTAACCAAAATATAAAATGATCTAACCGGGTCTCTGTTTGCCCTACCCTAGAAGTTTAAAAGTGCATTTTACTCGCCATTTCTCGCGCTTTGAGATGCCGCTTAGCCCAATACGCTATCTGAAATATCAGCGACGTAAATTGAACAAATGTGAGAGAATTTCGCTGAATTGTTAAATTAACCATAATATAAAATGATATTATCTGGTCTCTGTTTGCACTACCCTAGAAGTTTAATAGTGCATTTTACTCGACATTTCTTGCGCTTTGAGATGCCGCTTAGTCCAATACGCTATCTGAAATATCAGCGACGTAAATTGAACAAATGTGAGAGAATTTCGCTGAATCCTTATATTAACCAAAATATAAAATGATCTAATCGGGTCTCTGATTGCCCTATCATAGAAGTTTAGTAGTGCATTTTACTCGCCCTTCCACGCGCTTTGAGATACCGCCTAGCCCAGTACGCTATCTGAAATAGGAGCGACGTAAGTTGAACAAATGTGATAGAATTACGCTGAATTCTTATACTAACCGTAATATAAAATGATCTAATCGGGTCTCTGTTTGCCCTACCCTAGAAGTTTAACAGTGCATTTTACTCGTCATTTCATCCGCTTTGAGATGCCGCATAGCCCAATACGCTATCTGAAATAGGAATGACGTAAATTGAACAAATGTGATAGAATTTTTCTGAATTCTTAAATGAACCATAATATAAAATGATCTAATCGGGTCTCTGTTTGCCCTACCCTTGAAGTTTAATAGTGCATTTGACTCGCCATTCCACGCGCTTTAAGATGCCGCCTAGCCCAGTACGCTATCTGAAATAGGAGCGACGTAAATGGAACAAATGTGTTAGAATTTCGCTGAATTATTATATTAACCAAAATATAAAATAATCTAATCGGGTCTCTGATTTCCCTATCATAGAAGTTTATCAGTGCATTTGACTCGCCATTTCATGCGCTTTGAGATGCCGCTTAGCCCAATACACTATCTGAAATAGGGGCGACGTAAATTGAACAAATGTGATAGAATTTCGCTGAATTCTTATATTAACCAAAATATAAAATGATCTAATCGGGTCTCTGATTGCCCTATCATAGAAGTTCAATAGTGAATTTTACTCGCCATTCCACGCGCTTTAAGAAACCGCAAGGCCCAGTACGCTATCTGAAATAGGAACGACGTAAATTGAACTAATGTGATAGAATTTTGCTGAATTCTTAAATTAACCATAATATAAAATGATCTAATCGGGTCTCTGATTGCCCTACCCTAGAAGTTTACTAGTGCATTTTACTCGCCATTTCATGCGCTTTGAGATGCCGCTTAGCCCAATACGCTATCTCAAATACGAGCGACGTAAGAGGAACAAATGTGATAGAATTTCATTGAATTCTTTTATTAACCATAATGTAAAATGATCTAATCGGGTCTCTGTTCGCCCTAGCCTAGAAGTTTACTAGTGCATTTCACTCGTCATTTCATGCGCTTTGACATGCCGCTTAGCCCAATAAGCTATCTGAAATAGGAGCGACGTAAATTGACCAAATGTGATAGAATTTCGCTGAATTCTTATATTAACCAAAATATAAAATGATCTAATCGGGTCTCTGATTGCCCTATCATAGAAGTTTAATAGTGAATTTTACTCGCCACTCCACGCGCTTTAAGATGCCGCTTAGCCCAATACGCTATCTGCAATAGGAGCGACGTAAATTGAACAAATGTGATAGAATTTCGCTGAATTCTTAAATTAACCATAATATAAAATGATCTAATCGGGTCTCTGTTTGCCGTACCCTAGAAGTTTAACAGTGCATTTTACTCGCCATATCATGCGCTTTGAGATGCCGCTTAGCCCAATACGCTATCTGAAATATCAGCGACGTAAATTGAACAAATGTGAGAGAATTTCGCTGAATTCTTAAATTAACCGTAATATAAAATGATATTATCTGGTCTCTGTTTGCACTACCCTAGAAGTTTAACAGTGCATTTTACTCGACATTTCTTGCGCTTTGAGATGCCGCTTAGTCCAATACGCTATCTGAAATATCAGCGACGTAAATTGAACAAATGTTAGAGAATTTCGCTGAATCCTTATATTAACCAAAATATAAAATGATCTAATCGGGTCTCTGATTGCCCTATCATAGAAGTTTAGTAGTGCATTTTACTCGCCCTTCCACGCGCTTTGAGATACCGCCTAGCCCAGTACGCTATCTGAAATAGGAGCGACGTAAGTTGAACAAATGTGATAGAATTACGCTGAATTCTTATACTAACCGTAATATAAAATGATCTAATCGGGTCTCTGTTTGCCCTACCCTAGAAGTTTAACAGTGCATTTTACTCGTCATTTCATCCGCTTTGAGATGCCGCTTAGCCCAATACGCTATCTGAAATAGGAGCGACGTATGTTGAACAAATGTGATAGAATTTCCCTGAATTCTTATATTAACCTTAATGTAAAATGATCTAATCGGGTCTCTGTTTGCCCGACCCTAGAAGTTTAATAGTGCATATCACTCGTCATTTCATGCGCTTTGCGATGCCGCTTAGCCCAATAAGCTATCTGAAATAGGAGCGACGTAAATGGAACAAATGTGATAGAATTTCGCTGAATTCTTATATTAACCAAAATATAAAATGATCTAATCGGGTCTCTGATTGCCCTATCATAGAAGTTCAATAGTGAATTTTACTCGCCATTCCACGCGCTTTAAGAAACCGCAAGGCCCAGTACGCTATCTGAAATAGGAACGACGTAAATTGAACTAATGTGATAGAATTTTGCTGAATTCTTAAATTAACCATAATATAAAATGATCTAATCGGGTCTCTGATTGCCCTACACTAGAAGTTTACTAGTGCATTTTACTCGCCATTTCATGCGCTTTGAGATGCCGCTTAGCCCAATACGCTATCTCAAATACGAGCGACGTAAGAGGAACAAATGTGATAGAATTTCATTGAATTCTTTTATTAACCATAATGTAAAATGATCTAATCGGGTCTCTGTTCGCCCTAGCCTAGAAGTTTACTAGTGCATTTCACTCGTCATTTCATGCGCTTTGAGATGCCGCTTAGCCCAATAAGCTATCTGAAATAGGAGCGACGTAAATTGACCAAATGTGATAGAATTTCGCTGAATTCTTATATTAACCAAAATATAAAATGATCTAATCGGGTCTCTGATTGCCCTATCATAGAAGTTTAATAGTGAATTTTACTCGCCATTCCACGCGCTTTAAGATGCCGCTTAGCCCAATACGCTATCTGCAATAGGAGCGACGTAAATTGAACAAATGTGATAGAATTTCGCTGAATTCTTAAATTAACCATAATATAAAATGATCTAATCGGGTCTCTGTTTGCCGTACCCTAGAAGTTTAACAGTGCATTTTACTCGCCATATCATGCGCTTTGAGATGCCGCTTAGCCCAATACGCTATCTGAAATATCAGCGACGTAAATTGAACAAATGTGAGAGAATTTCGCTGAATTCTTAAATTAACCGTAATATAAAATGATATTATCTGGTCTCTGTTTGCACTACCCTAGAAGTTTAACAGTGCATTTTACTCGACATTTCTTGCGCTTTGAGATGCCGCTTAGTCCAATACGCTATCTGAAATATCAGCGACGTAAATTGAACAAATGTTAGAGAATTTCGCTGAATCCTTATATTAACCAAAATATAAAATGACCTAAACGGGTCTCTGATTGCCCTATCATAGTAGTTTAGTAGTGCATTTTACTCGACATTCCACGCGCTTTAAGATGCCGCCTAGCCCATTGCGCTATCTGAAATAGGAGCGACGTAAGTTGAACAAATGTGATAGAATTACGCTGACTTCTTAAATTAATCATAATATAAAATGATGTAATCGGGTCTCTGTTTGCCCTAGCCTAGAAGTTTAATAGTGCATTTTACTCGCCCTTTCATGCGCTTTGAGATGCCGCTACTCCCAATACGCTATCTGAAATAGGACCGACGTAAATTGAACAAATGTGACAGAATTTCGCTCAATTCTTATATTAACCAAAATATAAAATGATCTAATCGGGTCTCCGTTTGCCCTACCCTAGAAGTTTAATAGTGCATTTTACTCGCCATTTCATGCGCATTGAGATGCCGCTTAGCCCAATACGCTATCTGAAATAGGAGCGACGTAAATTGAACAAATGTGATAGAATTTCGCTGAATTCTTAAATTAACCATAATATAAAATGATCTTATCGGGTCTCTGTTTGCCCTACCCTAGAAGTTTAATAGTGCATTTTACTCGTCATTTCATGCGCTTTGAGATGCCGCATAGCCCAATACGCTATCTGAAATAGGAACGACGTAAATTGAACAAATGTGATAGAATTTTTCTGAATTCTTAAATTAACCATAATATAAAATGATCTAATCGTCTCTCTGTTTGCCCTAGCCTAGAAGTTTAATAGTGCATTTTACTCGCCCTTTCATGCGCTTTGAGATGCCGCTACTCCCAATACGCTATCTGAAATAGGAGCGACGTAAATTGAACAAATCTGATAGAATTTCGCTGAATTCTTATATTAACCAAAATATAAAATGATCTAATCGGGTCTCTGTTTGCCTTATCCTAGAAGTTTAATAGTGCATTTTACTCACCATTTCATGCGCATTGAGATGCCGCTTAGCCCAATACGCTATCTGAAATATCAGCGACGTAAATTGAACAAATGTGAGAGAATTTCGCTGAATTCTTATATTAACCAAAATATAAAATGATGTAATCGGGACTCTGATTGCCCTATCATGGAAGTTTAGTAGTGCATTTTACTCGCCCTTCCACGCGCTTTGCGATGCCGCCTAGCCCAATACGCTATCTGAAATAGGAGCGACGTAAATTGAACAAATGTGATAGAATTTCGCTGAATTCTTATATTAACCAAAATATAAAATGACCTAAACGGGTCTCTGATTGCCCTATCATAGTAGTTTAGTAGTGCATTTTACTCGCCATTCCACGCGCTTTAAGATGCCGCCTAGCCCATTGCGCTATCTGAAATAGGAGCGACGTAAGTTGAACAAATGTGATAGAATTACGCTTAATTCTTATATTAACCGTAATATAAAATGATCTAATCGGGTCTCTCTTTGCATTACCCTAGAAGTTTAATAGTGCATTTTACTCGCTATTTCATGCGCATTTAGATGCCGCTTAGCCTAATACGCTATCTGAAATAGGAGCGACGTAAATTGAACAAATGTGATAGAATTTCCTTGAATTCTTATATTAACCAAAATATAAAATGATCTGATCGGGTCCCTGATTGCCCTATCATAGAAGTTTAATAGTGCATTTTACTCGCCATTCCACGCGCTTTAAGATGCCGCCTAGCCCAATACGCTATCTGAAATAGGAGCGACGTAAATTGAACAAATGTGATAGAATTTTGCTGAATTCATAAATTAACGGTAATACAAAATGATCTAATCGGGTCTCTGTTTGCCCTACCCTAGAAGTTTAATAGTGCATTTTGCTCGCCATTCGATGCGCTTTGAGATGCCGCTTAGCCCAATACGCTATCTGTAATAGGGGCGACGTAAATTGAACAAATGTGATACAATTTCCCTGAATTCTTATATTAACCTTAATGTAAAATGATCTAATCGGGTCTCTGTTTGCCCTAGCCTAGAAGATTAATAGTGCATTTTATTGGACGTTCCATGCGCTTTGAGATGCCGCTTAGCCCAATACGCTATCTGAAATAGGAGCGACGTAAATAGAACAAATGTGATAGAATTTCCCTGAAATCTTATATTAAACAAAATATAAAATGATCTAATCGGGTCTCTGATTGCCCTATCATAGATGTTTAGTCGTGCATTTTACTCGCCCTTCCACGCCCTTGAAGATGCCGCCTAGCCCAGTACGCTATCTGAAATAGGAACGACGTAAATTGAACAAATGTGATAGAATTTTGCTGAATTATTAAATTAACTAAAATATAAAATGATCTAATCGGGTCTCTGATTGCCCTATCATAGAAGTTTAATAGTGCATTTTACTCGCCATTCCGCGCGCTTTAAGATACCGCCTAGCCCAGTATGCTATCTGAAATAGGAACTACGTAAATTGAACAAATGTGATAGAATTTTGCTGAATTCTTAAATTAAGCATAATATAAAATGATCTAATCGGGTCTCTGATTGCCCTACACTAGAAGTATAATAGTGCATTTTACTCGCCATTTCATGCGCTTTGAGATGCCGCTTAGCCCAATACGCTATCTGAAATAGGAGCGACGTAAATTAAACAAATGTAATAGAATTTCGCTGAATTCTTATATTAACCAAAATACAAAATGATCTAATCGGGTCTCTGATTGTCCTACCCTAGAAGTTTAATAGTGCATTTTACTCGCCATGTCTTGCGCTTTGAGATGCAGCTTACCCCAATACGCTATCTGAAATAGGAGCGACGTAAATTGAACAAATGTGATAGAATTTCGCTGAATTCTTATATTAACCAAAACATAAAATGATCTAATCGGGTCTCTGATAGCCCTATCATAGAAGTTTACTAGTGCACTTTACTCGCCATTCCACGCGCTTTAAGATGCCGCCTAGCCCAGTACGCTATCTGAAAGAGGAGCGACGTAAGTTGAACAAATGTGATAGAATTACGCTGAATTCTTATATTAACCGTAATATAAAATGATCTAATCGGGTCTCTGTTTGCCCTACCCTAGAAGTTTAACAGTGCATTTTACTCGCCATTTCATGCGCTTTGAGATGCCGCTTAGCCCAATACGCTATCTGCAGTAGGAGCGACGTAAATTGAACAAGTGTGATAGAATTTCGCTGAATTCTTAAATTAACCATAATATAAAATGATCTAATCGGGTCTCTGTTTGCCCGACCGTAGAAGTTTAATAGTGTATTTTACTCGACATTCCACGCGCTTTAAGTTGCCGCCTAGCCCAGTACGCTATCTGAAATAGGAGCTACGTATGTTGAACAAATGTGACAGAATTACGCTGAATTCTTATATTAACCGTAATATAAAATGATCTAATCGGGTCTCTGTTTGCCTACCCTAGAAGTTTGGTAGTGCATTTTACTCGCCATGTCTTGCGCTTTGAGATGCAGCTTACCCCAATACGCTATCTGCAATAGGAGCGACGTAAATTGAACAAATGTGATAGAATTTCGCTGAATTCTTAAATTAACCATAATATAAAATGATCTAATCGGGTCTCTGTTTACCGTACCCTAGAAGTTTAACAGTGCATTTTACTCGCCATTTCATGCGCTTTGAGATGCCGCTTAGCCCAATACGCTATCTGAAATAGGAGCGACGTAAATTGAACAAATGTGATAGAATTTCGCTGAATTCTTAAATTAACCATAATATAAAATGATCTAATCGGGTCTTTGTTCGCCCTAGCCTAGAAGTTTAATAGTGCATTTCACTCGTCATTTCATGCGCTTTGAGATGCCGCTTAGCCCAATAAGCTATCTGAAATAGGAGCGACGTAAATTGACCAAATGTGATAGAATTTCGCTGAATTCTTATATTAACCAAGATATAAAATGATCTAAACGGGTCTCTGATTGCCCTATCATAGAAGTTTAATAGTGAATTTTACTCGCCATTCCACGCGCTTTAAGATGCCGCTTAGCCCAATACGCTATCTGCAATAGGAGCGACGTAAATTGAACAAATGTGATAGAATTTCGCTGAATTCTTAAATTAACCATAATATAAAATGATCTAATCGGGTCTCTGTTTGCCCTACCCTAGAAGTTTAACAGTGCATTTTACTCGCCATATCATGCGCTTTGAGATGCCGCTTAGCCCAATACGCTATCTGAAATAGGAGCGACGTAAATTGAACAAATGTGATAGAATTTCGCTGAATTCTTATATTAACCAAAATATAAAATGATCTAACCGGGTCTCTGTTTGCCCTACCCTAGAAGTTTAAAAGTGCATTTTACTCGCCATTTCTCGCGCTTTGAGATACCGCTTAGCCCAATACGCTATCTGAAATATCAGCGACGTAAATTGAACAAATGTGAGAGAATTTCGCTGAATCCTTATATTAACCAAAATATAAAATGATCTAATCGGGTCTCTGATTGCCCTATCATAGAAGTTTAGTAGTGCATTTTACTCGCCCTTCCACGCGCTTTGAGATACCGCCTAGCCCAGTACGCTATCTGAAATAGGCGCGACGTAGGTTGAACAAATGTGATAGAATTACGCTGAATTCTTATACTAACCGTAATATAAAATGATCTAATCGGGTCTCTGTTTGCCCTACCCTAGAAGTTTAACAGTGCATTTTACTCGTCATTTCATCCGCTTTGAGATGCCGCATAGCCCAATACGCTATCTGAAATAGGAATGACGTAAATTGAACAAATGTGATAGAATTTCGCTGAATTCTTAAATTAACCATAATATAAAATGATCTAATGGGGTCTCTGATTGCCCTACCCTAGAAGATTAATAGTGCATTTCACTCGCCATTTCATGCGCTTTGAGGTGCCGCTTAGCCCAATAAGCTGTCTGAAATAGGAGCGACGCAAATTGAACAAATGTGATAGAATTTCGCTGAATTCTTATATTAACCAAAATATAGAATGATCTAATCGGGTCTCTGATTGCCCTATCATAGAAGTTTAATAGTGAATGTTACTCGCCATTCCACGCGCTTTAAGATGCCGCATAGCCCAGTACGCTATCTGAAATACGAACGACGTAAATTGAACTAATGTGATAGAATTTTGCTGAATTCTTAAATTAACCATAATATAAAATGATCTAATCGGGTCTCTGATTGCCCTACCCTACAAGTTTACTAGTGCATTTTACTCGCCATTTCATGCGCTTTGAGATGCCGCTTAGCCCAATACGCTATCTGAAATAGGAGCGACGTATGTTGAACAAATGTGATAGAATTTCCCTGAATTCTTATATTAACCTTAATGTAAAATGATCTAATCGGGTCTCTGTTTGCCCGACCCTAGAAGTTTAATAGTGCATTTCACTCGTCATTTCATGCGCTTTGCGATGCCGCTTAGCCCAATAAGCTATCTGAAATAGGAGCGACGTAAATGGAACAAATGTGATAGAATTACGCTGAATTCTTATATTAACCGTAATATAAAATGATCTAATCGGGTCTCTGTTTGCCTTATCCTAGAAGTTTAATAGTGCATGTTACTCGCCCTTTCATGCGCTTTGAGATGCCGCTACTCCCAATACGCTATCTGAAATAGGAGCGACGTAAATTGAACAAATCTGATAGAATTTCGCTGAATTCTTATATTAACCAAAATATAAAATGATCTAATCGGGTATCTGTTTGCCTTACCCTAGAAGTTTAATAGTGCATTTTAATCGCCATTTCATGGGCTTTGAGATGCCGCTTAGCCCAATACGCTATCTGAAATAGGAGCGACGTAAATTGAGCAAATGTGAGAGAATTTCGCTGAATTCTTATATTAACCAAAATATAAAATGATGTAATCGGGTCTCTGATTGCCCTATCATAGAAGTTTAATAGTGCATTTTACACGCCATTCTACGCGCTTTAAGATGCCGCCTAGCACAGTACGCTATCTGAAATAGGAGCTACGTAAGTTGAACAAATGTGACAGAGTTACGCTGAATTCTTATATTAACCTTAATGTAAAATGATCTAATCTGGTCTCTGTTCGCCCTACCCTAGAAGTTTAATTGTGCATTTCACTCGTCATTTCATGCGCTTTGAGATGCCGCTTAGCCCAATAAGCTATCTGAAATAGGAGCGACGTAAATTGTACAAATGTGATAGAATTTCGCTGAATTCTTATATTAACCAAAATATAAAATGATCTAATCGGGTCTCTGATTGCCCTATCATAGAAGTTTAATAGTGCATTTTACTCGCCATTCCGCGCGCTTTAAGATACCGCCTAGCCCAGTATGCTATCTGAAATAGGAACTACGTAAAGTGAACAAATGTGACAGAATTTTGCTGAATTCTTAAATTAAGCATAATATAAAATGATCTAATCGGGTCTCTGATTGCCCTACACTAGAAGTATAATAGTGCACTTTACTCGCCATTTCATGCGCTTTGAGATGCCGCTTAGCCCAATACGCTATCTGAAATAGGAGCGACGTAAATTAAACAAATGTAATAGAATTTCGCTGAATTCTTATATTAACCAAAATACAAAATGATCTAATCGGGTCTCTGATTGTCCTACCCTAGAAGTTTAATAGTGCATTTTACTCGCCATGTCTTGCGCTTTGAGATGCAGCTTACCCCAATACGCTATCTGAAATAGGAGCGACGTAAATTGAACAAATGTGATAGAATTTCGCTGAATTCTTATATTAACCAAAATATAAAATGATCTAATCGGGTCTCTGATAGCCCTATCATAGAAGTTTAATAGTGCACTTTACTCGCCATTCCACGCGCTTTAAGATGCCGCCTAGCCCAGTACGCTATCTGAAAGAGGAGCGACGTAAGTTGAACAAATGTGATAGAATTACGCTGAATTCTTATATTAACCGTAATATAAAATGATCTAATCGGGTCTCTGTTTGCCTTATCCTAGAAGTGTAATAGTGCATGTTACTCGCCATTTCATGCGCATTGAGATGCCGCTTAGCCCAATACGCTATCTGACATAGGAGCGACGTAAATTGAACAAATGTGATAGAATTTCGCTGAATTCTTATATTAACCGTAATATAAAATGATCTATTCGGGTTTCTGTTCGCCCTACCCCAGAAGTTTAATAGAGCATTTCAGTCGTCAATCCATGCGCATTGAGATGCCGCTTAGCCCAATACGCTATCTGAAATAGGAGCGACGTAAATTGAACAAATGTAATAGAATTTCGCTGAATTCTTATATTAATCAAAACATAAAATGATCTAATCGGGTCTCTGATTGCCCTATCATAGAGGTTTAATAGTGCATTCTACTCGCCATTCCACGCGCTTTAAGATGCCGCCTAGCTCAGTACGCTATCTGAAATAGGAGCGACGAAAGTTGAACAAATGTGATAGAATTTCGCTGAATTCTTATATTAACCAAAATATAAAATGATCTAATCGGGTCTCTGATTGCCCTATCATAGAAGTTTAATAGTGAATTTTACTCGCCATTCCACGAGCTTTAAGATGCCGCATAGCCCAGTACGCTATCTGAAATAGGAGCGACGTAAACTGAACAAATGTGATAGAATTTGGCTGAATTCTTAAATTAACCATAATATAAAATGATCTAGTCGGGTCTCTGATTGCCCTACCCTAGAAGTTTAATAGTGCATTTTACTCGCCATTTCATGCGAGTTGAGATGCCGCTTAGCCCAATACGCTATCTGAAATAGGAGCGACGTAAATTGAACAAATGTCATAGAATTTCGCTGAATTCTTATATTAACCAAAATATAAAATGATCTAATCGGGTCTCTGATTGCCCTATCATAGAAGTTTGATAGTGTATTTTACTCGACATTCCACGCGCTTTAAGTTGCCGCCTAGCCCAGTACGCTATCTGAAATAGGAGCTACGTATGTTGAACAAATGTGACAGAATTACGCTGAATTCTTATATTAACCGTAATATAAAATGATCTAATCGGGTCTCTGTTTGCCTTATCCTAGAAGTTTAATAGTGCATTTTACTCCCCATTCCACGCGCTTTAAGATGCCGGCTAGCTCAGGACGCTATCTGAAATAGGAGCTACGTAAGTTGATCAAATGTGACAGAGTTACGCTGAATTCTTATATTAACCGCAATATAAAATGATCTAATCGGGTCTCTGTTTGCCTACCCTAGAACTTTAGTCGTGCATTTTACTCGCCATGTCTTGCGCTTTGAGATGCAACTTACCCCAATACGCTATCTGAAATAGGAGCGACGTAAATTGAACAAATGTGATAGAATTTCGCTGAATTCTTATATTAACCAAAACATAAAATGATCTAATCGGGTCTCTGATTGACCTATCATAGAAGTTTAATATTGCATTTTACTCGCCATTCCACGCGCTTTAAGATGCCGCCTAGCTCAGTACGCTATCTGAAATAGGAGCGACGAAAGTTGAACAAATGTGATAGAATTACGCTGAATTCTTATATTAACCGTAATATAAAATGATCTAATAGGGTCTCTGTTTGCCTTACCCTATAAGTTTAATAGTGCATTTCACTCGTCATTTCATGCGCTTTGAGATGCCGCTTAGCCCAATAAGCTATCTGAAATAGGAGCGACGTAAATTGAACAAATGTGATAGAATTTCGCTGAATTCTTATATTAACCAAAATATAAAATGATCTAATCGGGTCTCTGATTACCCTATCATAGAAGTTTAATAGTGAATTTTACTCGCCATTCCACGCGCTTTAAGATGCCGCATAGCCCAGTACGCTATCTGAAATAGGAGCGACGTAAACTGAACAAATGTGATAGAATTTTTCTGAATTCTTAAATTAACCATAATATAAAATGATCTAGTCGGGTCTCTGATTGCCCTACCCTAGAAGTTTAATAGTGCATTTTACTCGCCATTTCATGCGCTTTCAGATGCCGCTTAGCCCAATACGCTATCTGAAATAGGAGCGACGTAAATTGAACAAATGTGATAGAATTTCGCTGAATTCTTATATTAACCAAAATATAAAATGATCTAATCGGGTCTCTGATTGCCCTATCATAGAAGTTTGATAGTGTATTTTACTCGACAATCCACGCGCTTTAAGTTGCCGCCTAGCCCAGTACGCTATCTGAAATAGGAGCTACGTATGTTGAACAAATGTGACAGAATTACGCTGAATTCTTATATTAACCGTAATATAAAATGATCTAATCGGGTCTCTGTTTGCCTTATCCTAGAAGTTTAATAGTGCATTTTACTCGCCATTCCACGCGCTTTAAGATGCCGCCTAGCCCAGGACGCTATCTGAAATAGGAGCTACGTAAGTTGAACAAATGTGACAGAGTTACGCTGAATTCTTATATTAACCGCAATATAAAATGATCTAATCGGGTCTCTGTTTGCCTACCCTAGAAGTTTAGTAGTGCATTTTACTCGCCATCTCTTGCGCTTTGAGATGCAGCTTACCCCAATACGCTATCTGAAATAGGAGCGACGTAAATTGAACAAATGTGATAGAATGACGCTGAATTCTTATATTAACCAAAATATAAAATGATCTAATCGGGTCTCTGATTGCCCTATCATAGAAGTTTAATAGTGCATTTTACTCGCCATTCCACGCGCTTTATCTTGCCGCCTAGCCCAGTACGCTATCTGAAATAGCAGCTACGTAAATTGAACAAATGTGATAGAATTTCGCTGAATTCTTAAATTAACCATAATATAATACGATCTATTCGGGTATCTGATTGCCATATGATAGAAGTTTAATAGTGCATTTTACTCGACATTTCATGCGCTTTGAGATGCCGCTTAGCCCAATACGCTATCTGAAATACGAGCGACGTAAGTTGAACAAATGTGATAGAATTTCGCTGAATTCTTTTATTAACCATAATGTAAAATGATCTTATCGCGTCTCTGCTTGCCTTACCCTAGAAGTTTAATAGTGCATTGTACTCGCCATTTCATGCGCTTTGAGATGCCGCGTAGCCCAATACGCTATCTGAAATAGGAGCGACGTAAATTGAGCAAATGTGATAGAATTTCGCTGAATTCTTTTATTAACCATAATGTTAAGTGATCTAATCCGGTCTCTGTTCGCCCTAGCCTAGAAGTTGAATAGCTCATTTTATTCGCCATTTCATGCACTTTGAGATGCCGCTTTGCCCAATACGCTATCTGAAATAGGAGCGACGTAAATTGAACAAATGTGATAGAATTCCCCTGAACTCTTATATTAACCTTAATGTAAAATGATCTAATCCGGTCTTTCTTCGACCAACCCTAGAAGTTTAATAGTGCATTTCACTCGTCACTTCATGCGCTTTGAGGTGCCGCTAAGCACAATAAGCTATCTGTAATAGGAGCGACGTAAATTGAACAAATGTGATAGAATTTCGCTGAATTCCTTTATTAACCATAATGTAAAATGATCTAATCGGGTCTCTGTTCGCCCTCGCCTAGAAGTTTAATAGTGCATTTTATTCGCCATTCCACGCGCTTTAAGATGCCGCCTAGCCCAGTACGCTATCAGAAATAGGAGCGACGTAACTTGAGCAAATGTGGTAGAATTACGCTGAATTCTTATATTAAGCGTAACATAAAATGATCTAATCGGGTCTCTGTTTGCCTTATCCTAGAAGTTTAATAGTGCATTATACTCGCCATTTCATGCGCTATTAGATGCCGCTTAGCCCAGGACGCTATCTGAAATAGGAACGACGTAAGTTGAACAAATGTGATAGAATTTTGCTGAATTCTTAAATTAACCATAATATAAAATGATCTAATCGGGTCTCTGATTGCCCTACCCTAGAAGTTTAATAGTGCATTTCACTCGTCACTTCATGCGCTTTGAGATGCCGCTAAGCACAATAAGCTATCTGTAATAGGAGCGACGTAAATTGAGCAAATGTGATAGAATTTCGCTGAATTCTTTTATTAACCATAATGTAAAATGATCTTATCGCGTCTCTGTTTGCCCTACCCTAGAAGTTTAATAGTGCATTTTACTCGCCATTTCATGCGCTTTGAGATGCCGCTTAGCCCAATACGCTATCTGAAATAGGAGCGATGCAAATTGAACAAATGTAATAGAATTTCGCTGAATTCTTATATTAACCAAAATATAAAATGATCTAATCGGGTCTCTGATTGCCCTATCATAGAAGTTTAATAGTGCATTTTACTCGCCATTCCACGCGCTTTAAGATGCCGCCTAGCTCAGTACGCTATCTGAAATAGGAGCGACGAAAGTTGAACAAATGTGATAGAATTTCGCTGAATTCTTATATTAACCAAAATATAAAATGATCTAATCGGGTCTCTGATTGCCCTATCATAGAAGTTTAATAGTGAATTTTACTCGCCACTCCACGCGCTTTAAGATGCCGCATAGCCCAGTACGCTATCTGAAATAGGAGCGACGTAAACTGAACAAATGTGATAGAATTTTGCTGAATTCTTAAATTAACCATAATATAAAATGATCTAGTCGGGTCTCTGATTGCCCTACCCTAGAAGTTTAATGGTGTATTTTACTCGCCATTTCATGCGCTTTGAGATGCCGCTTAGCCCAATACGCTATCTGAAATAGGAGCGACGTAAATTGAACAAATGTGATAGAATTTCGCTGAATTCTTATATTAACCAAAATATAAAATGATCTAATCGGGTCTCTGATTGCCCTATCATAGAAGTTTGATAGTGTATTTTACTCGACATTCCACGCGCTTTAAGTTGCCGCCTAGCCCAGTACGCTATCTGAAACAGGAGCTACGTATGTTGAACAAATGTGACAGAATTACGCTGAATTCTTATATTAACCGTAATATAAAATGATCTAATCGGTTCTCTGTTTGCCTTATCCTAGAAGTTTAATAGTGCATTTTACTCGCCATTCCACGCGCTTTAAGATGCCAGCTAGCCCAGGACGCTATCTGAAATAGGAGCTACATAAGTTGAACAAATGTGACAGAGTTACACTGAATTCTTATATTAACCGCAATATAAAATGATCTAATCGGGTCTCTGTTTGCCTACCCTAGAAGTTTAGTAGTGCATTTTACTCGCCATGTCTTGCGCTTTGAGATGCAACTTACCACAATACGCTATCTGAAATAGGAGCGACGTAAATTGAACAAATGTGATAGAATTTCGCTGAATTCTTATATTAACCGCAATATAAAATGATCTAATCGGGTCTCTGTTTGCCTACCCTAGAAGTTTAGTAGTGCATTTTACTCGTCATGTCTTGCGCTTTGAGATGCAACTTACCACAATACGCTATCTGACATAGGAGCGACGTAAATTGAACAAATGTGATAGAATGACGCTGAATTCTTATATTAACCAAAATATAAAATGATCTAATCGGGTCTCTGATTGCCCTATCATAGAAGTTTAATAGTGCATTTTACTCGCCATTCCACGCGCTTTATGTTGCCGCCTAGCCCAGTACGCTATCTGAAACAGGAGCTACGTAAATTGAACAAATGTGATAGAATTTCGCTGAATTCTTAAATTAACCATAATATAATACGATCTATTCGGGTATCTGATTGCCATATGATAGAAGTTTAATAGTGCATTTTACTCGCCATTTCATGCGCTTTGAGATGCCGCTTAGCCCAATACGCTATCTGAAATACGAGCGACGTAAGTTGAACAAATGTGATAGAATTTCGCTGAATTCTTTTATTAACCATAATGTAAAATGATCTTATCGCGTCTCTGTTTGCCTTACCCTAGAAGTTTAATACTGCATTTTACTCGCCATTTCATGCGCTTTGAGATGCCGCTTAGCCCAATGCGCTATCTGAAATAGGAGCGACGTAAATTGAGCAAATGTGATAGAATTTCGCTGAATTCCTTTATTAACCATAATGTTAAGTGATCTAATCCGGTCTCTGTTCGCCCTAGCCTAGAAGTTGAATAGCTCATTTTATTCGCCATTTCATGCACTTTGAGATGCCGCTTAGCCCAATACGCTATCTGAAATAGGAGCGACGTAAATTGAACAAATGTGATAGAATTTCCCTGAATTCTTATATTAACCTTAATGTAAAATGATCTAATCGGGTCTTTCTTCGACCAACCCTAGAAGTTTAATAGTGCATTTCACTCGTCACTTCATGCGCTTTGAGATGCCGCTAAGCACAATAAGCTATCTGTAATAGGAGCGACGTAAATTGAACAAATGTGATAGAATTTCACTGAATTCCTTTATTAACCATAATGTAAAATGATCTAATCGGGTCTCTGTTCGCCCTCGCCTAGAAGTTTAATAGTGCATTTTATTCGCCATTCCACGCGCTTTAAGATGCCGCCTAGCCCAGTACGCTATCAGAAATAGGAGCGACGTAACTTGAACAAATGTGATAGAATTACGCTGAATTCTTATATTAACCGTAACATAAAATGATCTAATCGGGTCTCTGTTTGCCCTATCAGAGAAGTTTAAGAGTGCATTTTACTCGGCATTTCTTGCGCTTTGCGACGCCGCATAGCCCAATACGCTATCTGAAATATCAGCGACGTGAGTTGAACAAATGTGATAGAATTTCGCTGAATTCTTTTATTAACCATAATGTAAAATGATCTTATCGCGTCTCTGTTTGCCCTACCCTAGAAGTTTAATAGTGCATTTTACTCGCCATTTCATGCGCTTTGAGATGCCGCTTAGCCCAATACGCTATCTGAAATAGGAGCGATGTAAATTGAACAAATGTAATAGAATTTCGCTGAATTCTTATATTAACCAAAATATAAAATGATCTAATCGGGTCTCTGATTGCCCTATCATAGAAGTTTAATAGTGCATTTTACTCGCCATTCCACGCGCTTTAAGATGCCGCCTAGCTCAGTACGCTATCTGAAATAGGAGCGACGAAAGTTGAACAAATGTGATAGAATTTCGCTGAATTCTTATATTAACCAAAATATAAAATGATCTAATCGGGTCTCTGATTGCCCTATCATAGAAGTTTCATAGTGAATTTTACTCGCCATTCCACGCGCTTTAAGATGCCGCATAGCCCAGTACGCTATCTGAAATAGGAGCGACGTAAACTGAACGAATGTGATAGAATTTTGCTGAATTCTTAAATTAACCATAATATAAAATGATCTAGTCGGGTCTCTGATTGCCCTATCATAGAAGTTTAATAGTGCATTTTACTCGCCATTCCACGCGCTTTAAGATGCCGCCTAGCTCAGTACGCTATCTGAAATAGGAGCGACGAAAGTTGAACAAATGTGATAGAATTTCGCTGAATTCTTATATTAACCAAAATATAAAATGATCTAATCGTGTCTCTGATTGCCCTATCATAGAAGTTTAATAGTGAATTTTACTCGCCATTCCACGCGCTTTAAGATGCCGCATAGCCCAGTACGCTATCTGAAATAGGAGCGACGTAAACTGAACAAATGTGATAGAATTTTGCTGAATTCTTAAATTAACCATAATATAAAATGATCTAGTCGGGTCTCTGATTGCCCTACCCTAGAAGTTTAATAGTGCATTTTACTCGCCATTTCATGCGCTTTGAGATGCCGCTTAGCCCAATACGCTATCTGAAATAGGAGCGACGTAAATTGAACAAATGTGATAGAATTTCGCTGAATTCTTATATTAACCGCAATATAAAATGATCTAATCGGGTCTCTGTTTGCCTACCCTAGAAGTTTAGTAGTGCATTTTACTCGCCATGTCTTGCGCTTTGAGATGCAACTTACCACAATACGCTATCTGAAATAGGAGCGACGTAAATTGAACAAATGTGATAGAATTTCGCTGAATTCTTATATTAACCAAAACATAAAATGATCTAATCGGGTCTCTGATTGCCCTATCATAGAAGTTTAATGTTGCATTTTACTCGCCATTCCACGCGCTTTAAGATGCCGCCTAGCTCAGTACGCTATCTGAAATAGGAGCGACGAAAGTTGAACAAATGTGATAGAATTACGCTGAATTCTTATATTAACCGTAATATAAAATGATCTAATCGGGTCTCTGTTTGCCTTACCCTATAAGTTTAATAGTGCATTTCACTCGTCATTTCATGCGCTTTGAGATGCCGCTTAGCCCAATAAGCTATCTGAAATAGGAGCGACGTAAATTGAACAAATGTGATAGAATTTCGCTGAATTCTTAAATTAACCATAATATAAAATGATCTAATCGGGTCTCTGTTCGCCCTACCCTAGAAGTTTAATAGTGCATTTTACTCGTCATTTCACGCGCTTTAAGATGCCTGTTAGCCCAATACGCTATCTGAAATAGGAGCGATGTAAATTGATCAAATGTGATAGAATTTCGCTGAATTCTTTTATTAACCATAACGTAAAATGATCTAATCGGGTCTCTGTTCGCCCTAGCGTAGAAGCTTAATTGTGCATTTTATTCGTCATTTCATGCGCTTTGAGATGCCGCTTAGCCCAATACGCTATCTGAAATAGGAGCGACGTAAATTGAACAAATGTGATAGAATTTCGCTGAATTCTTATATTAACCAAAATATAAAATGATCTAATCGGGTCTCTGTTTGCCCTACCCTTGAAGTTTAATAGTGCATTTTACTCGCCATTCCACGCGCTTTAAGATGCCGCCTAGCCCAGTACGCTATCTGAAATAGGAGCGACGTAAATTGAACAAATGTGATAGAATTTCGCTGAATTCTTAAATTAACCATAATATAAAATGATCTAATCGGGTCTCTGATTGCCCTATCATAGAAGTTTAATAGTGCATTTTACTCGCCATTCCACGCGCTTTATGTTGCCGCCTAGCCCAGTACGCTATCTGAAATAGGAGCGACGTAAATTGAACAAATGTGATAGAATTTCGCTGAATTCTTAAATTAACCATAATATAAAATGATCTAATCGGGTCTCTGATTGCCCTATCATAGAAGTTTAATAGTTCATTTTACTCGCCATTCCACGCGCTTTATGTTTCCGCCTAGCCCAGTACGCTATCTGAAATAGGAGCGACGTAAATGGATCAAATGTGTTAGAATTTCGCTGAACTATTATATTAACCAAAATATAAAATAATCTAATCGGGTCTCTGATTTCCCTATCATAGAAGTTAAACAGTGCATTTGACTCGCCATTTCATGCGCTTTGAGATGCCGTTTAGCCCAATACGCTATCTGAAATAGGGGCGACGTAAATTGCACAAATGTGATAGAATTACTCTGAATTCTTATATTAACCGTAATATAAAATGATCTAATCGGGTCTCTGTTTGCCTTACCCTAGAAGTTTAATAGTGCATTTTACTCGCCATTTCATGCGCTTTGAGATGCCGCTTAGCCCAATACGCTATCTGAAATAGGAGCGACGTAAATTGAACAAATGTGATAGAATTTCGCTGAATTCTTAAATTAACCATAATATAAAATGATCTAATGGGGTCTTTGATTGCCCTACCCTAGAAGATTAATAGTGCATTTCACTCGCCATTTAATGCGCTTTGAGATGCCGCTTGGCCCAATACGCTATCTGACATAGGAGCGACGTAAATTGAACAAATGTGATAGAATTTCGCTGAATTCTTATATTAACCAAAATATAAAATGATCTAATCGGGTCTCTGATTGCCCTATCATAGAAGTTTAATAGTGCATTTTACTCGCCATTTCATGCGCTTTGAGATGCCGCGTAGCCCAATACGCTATCTGAAATACGAGCGACGTAAGAGGAACAAATGTGATAGAATTTCGCTGAATTCTTTTATTAACCATAATGTAAAATGATCTAATCGGGTCTCTGTTCGCCCTAGCCTGGAAGTTTACTAGTGCATTTTATTCGCCATTTCATGCTCTTTGAGATGCCGCATAGCCGAATACGCTAACTGAAATAGGAGCGACGTAAATTGAACAAATGAGATAGAATTTCCCTGAATTCTTATATTAACCTTAATGTAAAATGATCTAATCGGGTCTTTCTTCGACCAACCCTAGAAGTTTAATAGTGCATTTCACTCGTCACTTCATGCGCTTTGAGATGCCGCTAAGCACAATAAGCTATCTGTAATAGGAGCGACGTAAATTGAACAAATGTGATAGAATTTCGCTGAATTCTTATATTAACCAAAATATAAAATGACCTAATCGGGTCTCTGATTGCCCTATCATAGTAGTTTAGTAGTGCATTTTACTCGCCATTCCACGCGCTTTAAGATGCCGCCTAGCCCAGTACGCTATCTGAAATAGGAGCGACGTAACTTGAACAAATGTGATAGAATTACACTGAATTCTTATATTAACCATAACATAAAATGATCTAATCGGGTCTCTGTTTGCCTTATCCTAGAAGTTTAATAGTGCATTATACTCGCCATTTCATGCGCTATTAGATGCCGCGTAGCCCAGGACGCTATCTGAAATAGGAACGACGTAAATTGAACAAATGTGATAGAATTTTGCTGAATTCTTAAATTAACCATAATATAAAATGATCTAATCGGGTCTCTGTTTGCCCTACCCTAGAAGTTTAATAGTGCATTTTACTCGCCATTTCATGCGCTTTGAGATGCCACTTAGCCCAATACGCTATCTGAAATACCAGCGACGTAAGTTGAACAAATGTGATAGAATTACGCTGAATTCTTATATTAACCAAAATATAAAATGACCTAATCGGGTCTCTGCTTGCCCTATCATAGTAGTTTAGTAGAGCATTTTACTCGCCATTCCACGCGCTTTAAGATGCCACCTAGCCCAGTACGCTATCTGAAATAGGAGCGACGTAAGTTGAACAAATGTGATAGAATTTTGCTGAATTCTTAAATTAACCATAATATAAAATGATCTGATCGGGTCTCTGTTTGCCCTACCCTAGAAGTTTAGTAGTGCATTTTACTCGCCCTTCCACGCGCTTTAAGATGCCGCCTAGCCCTGTACGCTATCTGAAATAGGAGCGACGTAACTTGAACGAATGTGATAGAATTACACTGAATTCTTATATTAACCATAACATAAAATGATCTAATCGGGTCTCTGTTTGCCTTATCCTAGAAGTTTAATAGTTCATTATACTCGCCATTTCAAGCGCTATTAGATGCCGCTTAGCCCAGGACGCTATCTGAAATACGAACGACGTAAATTGAACAAATGTGATAGAATTTTGCTGAATTCTTAAATTAACCATAATATAAAATGATCTAATCGGGTCTCTGTTTGCCCTACCCTAGAAGTTTAATAGTGCATTTTACTCGCCATTTCATGCGCTTTGAGATGCCACTTAGCCCAATACGCTATCTGAAATACCAGCGACGTAACTTGAACAAATGTGATAGAATTACACTGAATTCTTATATTAACCATAACATAAAATGATCTAATCGGGTCTCTGTTTGCCCTACCCTAGAAGTTTAGTAGTGCATTTTACTCGCCCTTCCACGCGCTTTAAGATGCCGCCTAGCCCTGTACGCTATCTGAAATAGGAGCGATGTAAGTTGAACAAATGTGATAGAATTGCGCTGCATTCTTATATTAACCGTAATATAAAATGATCTAATCGGGTATCTGTTTGCCTTACCCTAGAAGTTTAATAGTGCATTTTAATCGCCATTTCATGGGCTTTGAGCTGCCGCTTAGCCCAATACGCTATCTGAAATAGGAGCGACGTAAATTGAACAAATGTGATAGAATTTAGGTGAAATCTTAAATTAACCATAATATAAAATGATCTAATAGGGTCTCTGTTTGCCCTACCCTACAAGTATAATAGTGCATTTTACTCGCCATTCCACGCGCTTTAAGATGCCGCTTAGCCCAATACGCTATCTGAAATAGGAGCGACGTAAATGGAACAAATGTGATAGAATTTCCCTGAATTCTTATGTTAACCTTAATGTAAAATGATCTAATCGGGTCTCTGTTCGCCCTACCATAGAATTCTAATAGTGCACTTCACTCGTCATTTCATGCGCTTTGAGATGCCGCTTAGCTCAATACGCTATCTGAAATAGGAGCAAAGTAAATTGTACAAATGTGATAGAATTTCGCTGAAATCTTTTATTAACCATAATGTAAAATGATTTAATCAGCTCTCTGTTCGCCCTAGCCTAGAAGTTTAATAGTGCATTTTATTCGACATTCCATGCGCTTTGAGATTCCGCTTAGCCCAATACGCTGTCTGAAATACGAGCGACGTAAATTGAACAAATGTGATAGAATTTCGGTGAATTCTTATATTAACCAAAATATAAAATGATCTAATCGGGTCTCTGATTGCCCTATCATAGAAGTTTAATAGTTTTTTTACTCGCCATTTCATGCACTTTGAGATGCTGCTTAGCCCAATACGCTAACTGAAATAGGAGCGACGTAAATTGAACAAATGTGATAGAATTTCACTGAATTCTTATATTAACCGTAATATGAAATGATCTAATCGGGTCTCTGATTGCCCTATCATAGAAGTTTAATAGTGAATTTTACTCGCCTTTCCACGCGCTTTAAGATGCCGCCTAGCCCAGTACGCTATCTGTAATAGGAGCGACGTAAATTGAACAAATGTGATAGAATTTCCCTGCAATCTTATATTAAACAAAATATAAAATTATCTAATCGGGTCTCTGATTGCCCTATCATAGAAGTTTAAGAGTGCATTTTACTCGCCATTTCTTGCGCTTTGAGATGCCGCATAGCCCAATACGCTATCTGAAATATCAGCGACGTAAGTTGAACAAATGTGATAGAATTTCGCTGAATTCTTTTATTAAACAAAATATAAAATGATCTAATCGAGTCTCTGATTGCCCTATCATAGAAGTTTAATAGTGCATTTTACTCGCCATTTCATGCGCTTTGAGATGCCACTTAGCCCAATACGCTATCTGCAATTGGAGCGACGTAAGTTGAACAAATGTGATAGAATTCCGCTGAATTCTTTTATTAACCATAATGTAAAGTGATCTAATCCGGTCTCTGTTCGCCCTAGCCTAGAAGTTGAATAGCTCATTTTATTCGCCATTTCATGCGCTTTGAGATGCCGCTTAGCCCAATACGCTATCTGAAATAGGAGCGACGCAAATTGAACAAATGTGATAGAATTTCCCTGAATTCTTATAGTAACCTTAATGTAAAATGATCTAATCGGGTCTTTCTTCGACCAACCCTAGAAGTTTAATAGTGCATTTCACTCGTCACTTCATGCGCTTTGAGATGCCGCTAAGCACAATAAGCTATCTGTAATAGGAGCGACGTAAATTGAACAAATGTGATAGAATTTCGCTGAATTCTTTTATTAACCATAACGTAAAATGATCTAATCGGGTCTCTGTTCGCCCTTGCCTAGAAGTTTAATAGTGCATTTTATTCACCATTTCATGCTCTTTGAGATGCCGCTTAGCCGAATACGCTACCTGAAATAGGAGCGACGTAAATTGAACAAATGAGATAGAATTTCCCTGAAATCTTATATTAAACAAAATATAAAATGATCTAATCGAGTGCCTGATTGCCCTATCATAGAAGTTTAGTAGTGCATTTTACTCGCCATTCCACGCGCTTTAAGATGCCGCCTAGCCCAGTACGCTATCAGAAATAGGAGCGACGTAACTTGAACAAATGTGATAGAATTACGCTGAATTCTAATATTAACCGTAACATAAAATGATCTAATCGGGTCTCTGTTTGCCTTATCCTAGAAGTTTAATAGTGCATTATACTCGCCATTTCATGCGCTATTAGATGCCGCTTAGCCCAGGACGCTATCTGAAATAGGAACGACGTAAATTGAACAAATGTGATAGAATTTCGCTGAATTCTTTTATTAACCATAACGTAAAATGATCTAATCGGGTCTCTGTTCGCCCTTGCCTAGAAGTTTAATAGTGCATTTTATTCGCCATTTCATGCTCTTTGAGATGCCGCTTAGCCGAATACGCTACCTGAAATAGGAGCGACGTAAATTGAACAAATGAGATAGAATTTCCCTGAAATCTTATATTAAACAAAATATAAAATGATCTAATCGAGTGCCTGATTGCCCTATCATAGAAGTTTAGTAGTGCATTTTACTCGCCATTCCACGCGCTTTAAGATGCCGCCTTGCCCAGTACGCTATCAGAAATAGGAGCGACGTAACTTGAACAAATGTGATAGAATTACGCTGAATTCTAATATTAACCGTAACATAAATTGATCTAATCGGGTCTCTGTTTGCCCTACCCTAGAAGTTTAATAGTGCATTTTACTCGCCATTTCATGCGCTTTCAGATGCCGCTAAGCCCAATAAGCTATCTGAAATAGGAGCGACGTAAATTGAACAAATGTGACAGAATTTCCCTTAAATGTTATATTAAACAAAATATAAAATGATCTAATCGGGTCTCTGATTGCCCTATCATAGAAGTTTAATAGTGCATTTTACTCGACTTTCCACGCGCTTTAAGATGCCGCCTAGCCCAGTACGATATCTGAAATAGGAACGACGTAAATTGAACAAATGTGATAGAATTTTGCTGACTTCTTAAATTAATCATAATATAAAATGATCTAATCGGGTCTCTGTTTGCCCTACCCTAGAAGTTTAATAGGGCATTTTACTCGCCATTTCATGCGCTTTCAGATGCCGCTTAGCCCAATACGCTATCTTTAATAGGAGCGACGTAAATTGAACAAATGTGATAGACTTTCGCTGAATTCTTATATTAACCAAAATATAAAATGACCTAATCGGGTCTCTGATTGCCCTATCATAGAAGTTCAATAGTGCATTTTACTCGCCATTTCATGCGCTTTGAGATGACGCTTAGCCCAATACGCTATCAGAAATAGGAGCGAAATAAATTGAACAAATGTGATAGAATTTCACTGAATTCTTATATTAACCAAAATGGAAAATGATCTAATCGGGTCTCTGATTGCCCTATCATAGAATTCTAAGAGTGCATTTTACT
Organism: Macropis europaea; assembly: GCA_916610135.2. Taxonomy (NCBI): domain Eukaryota; kingdom Metazoa; phylum Arthropoda; class Insecta; order Hymenoptera; family Melittidae; genus Macropis; species Macropis europaea. Next base: position 104,864 of record CAKAJE020000788.1, read on the forward strand.
CGCCATTTCTTGCGCTTTGAGATGCCGCATATCCCAATACGCTATCTGAAATATCAGCGACATAAGTTGAACAAATGTGATAGAATTTCGCAGAATTCTTTTATTAAACAAAATATAAAATGTTCTAATCGAGTCTCTGATTGCCCTATCATAGAAGTTTAATAGTGCATTTTACTCGCCATTTCATGCGCTTTGAGATGCCGCTTAGCCCAATACGCTATCTGAAATAGGAGCGACGAGAATTGAACAAATGTGATAGAATTTCCCTGAATTCTTATATTAACCTTAATGTAAAATGATCTAATCGGGTCTTTCTTCGACCAACCCTAGAAGTTTAATAGTGCATTTTACTCGCCATTTCATGCGCTTTGAGATGCCGCTTAGCCCAATACGCTATCTGAAATAGGAGCGACGTAAATTGAACAAATGTGATAGAATTTCCCTCAATTCTTATATTAACCAAAATATAAAATGATCGAATCAGGTCTCTGATTGCCCTATCATAGAAGTTTAATAGTGCATTGTACTCGCCATTCCACGCGCTTTAAGATGCCGCCTAGCCCAGTACGCTATCTGAAATAGGAGCGACGTAAATTGAACAAATGTGATAGAATTTGGCTGAATTCTTATATTAACCAAAATATAAAATGATCTAATCGGGTCTCTGATTGCCCTATCATAGAAGTTTTATAGTTCATTTTACTCGCCATTCCACGCGCTTTAAGATGCCGCCTAGCCTAGTACGCCATCTGGCATAGGAACGGCGTAAATTGAACAAATGTGATAGAATTTCGCAGAATTCTTAAATTAACAATAATATAAAATGATCTAATCGGGTCTCTGTTTGCCCTACCCTAGAAGTTTAATAGTGCAGTTTACTCGCCATTTCTTGCGCTTTGAGATGCCGCTTAGCCCACTACGCTATCTGAAATAGGAGCGACGTAAATTGAACAAATGTGAGAGAATTTCGCTGAATTTTTATATTAACCAAAATATAAAATGATCTAATCGGGTCTCTGATTGCCCTATCATAGAAGTTTAGTAGTGCATGTTACTCGCCCTTCCACGCGCTTTGAGATGCCGCCTAGCCCAGTACGCTATCTGTAATAGGAGCGACGTAAATTGAACAAATGTGATAGAATTTCGCTGATTTCTTAAATTAACCATAATATAAAATGATCTTATCGGGTCTCTGTTTGCCCTACCCTAGAAGTTTAATAGTGCATTTTACTCCACATTTCTTGCACTTTGAGATGCCGCTTAGCCCAATACGCTATCTGAAATATCAGCGTCGTAAATTGAACAAATGTGAGAGAATTTCGCTGAATTCTTATATTAACAAAAATATAAAATGATGTAATCGAGTCTCTGATTGCCCGATCATAGAAGTTTAGTAGTGCATTTTACTCGCCCTTCCACGCGCTTTGAGATTCCGCCTAGCCCAGTACGCTATCTGAAATAGGAGCGACGTAAGTTGAACAAATGTGATAGAATTACGATAAATTCTTATATTAACCGTAATATAAAATGATCTAATCGGGTCTCTGTTTGCCCTACCCTAGAAGTTTAATAGTGCATTTTACTCGTCATTTCATGCGCTTTGAGATGTCGCATAGCCCAATACGCTATCTGAAATAGGAACGACGTAAATTGAACAAATGTGATAGAATTTTTGTGAATTCTTATATTAACCAAAATATAAAATGATCTAATCGGGTCTCTGTTTGCCCTACCATTGAAGTTTAATAGTGCATTTTACTCGCCATTTTATGCGCTTTGAGATGCCGCTAAGCCCAATACGCTATCTGAAATAGGAGCGACGTAAATTGAAGAAATGAGAAAGAATTATGCTGAATTCTTAAATTGACCATAATATAAAATGATCTAATCGGGTCTCTGTTTGCCCTACCCTAGAAGTTTAATATTGCATTTCACTCGCCATTTCATGCGCTTTGAGGTGCCGCTGAGCCCAATATGCTATCTGAAATAGGAGCGTCGTAAATTGAACAAATGTGATAGAATTTCCCTGAAATCTTATATAAAACAAAATATAAAATGATCTAATCGGGTCTCTGATTGCCCTATCATGGAAGATTAGTAGTGCATTTTACTCACCCTTCCACGCGCTTTAAGATGCCGCCTAGCCCAGTACGCTATCTGAAATAGGAGCGACGTAAATTGAACAAATGTGATAGAATTTTGCTGAATTCTTAAATTAACCATAATATAAAATGATCTAATCGGGTCTCTGTTTGCCCTACCCTAGAAGTTTAGTAGTGCATTTTGCTCGCCCATCCACGCGCTTTAAGATGCCGCCTAGCCCTGTACGCTATCTGAAATAGGAGCGACGTAAGTTGAACAAATGTGATAGAATTACGCTAATTCTTATATTAACCGTAATATAAAATGATCTAATCGGGTATCTGTTTGCCTTACCCTAGAAGTTTAATAGTTCATTTTACTCGCCATTCCACGCGCTTTAAGATGCCGCTTAGCCCAATACGCTATCTGAAATAGGAGCGACGTAAATGGAACAAATGTGATAGAATTTCCCTGAATTCTTATATTAACCTTAATGTAAAATGATCTAATCGGGTCTCTGTTCGCCCTACCATAGAAGTCTAATAGTGCATTTCACTCGTCATTTCATGCGCTTTGAGATGCCGCTTAGCCCATTACGCTATCTGAAATAGGAGCGACGTAAATTAAACAAAAGTGATACAATTTCGCTGAATTCTTATATTAAGCAAAATATAAAATGATCTAATCAGGTCTCTGATTGCCCTATCATAGAAGTTCAATAGTGCATTTTACTCGCCATTTCATGCGCTTTGAGATGCCGCTTAGCCCAATACGCTGTCTGAAATAGGAGCGACGTAAATTGAACAAATGTGATAGAATTTCGGTGAATTCTTATATTAACCAAAATATAAAATGATCTAATCGGGTCTCTGATTGCCCTATCATAGAAGTTTAACAGTGCATTTTACGCGCCATTCCTCGCGTTTTAAGATGCCGCCAAGCCCAGTACGCTAGCTGAAATAGGAACGACGTAAATTGAAAAAATGTGATAGAATTTTGCTGAATTCTTAAATTAACCATTACATAAAATGATCTAATCGGGTCTCTGTTTACCCTACCCTAGAAGTTTAATAGTGCATTTTACTCGCCATTCCACGCGCTTTATGATGCAGCCTAGCCCAGTACGCTATCTGAAATAGGAGCGACGTAAATTGAACAAATGTGTTAGAATTTCACTGAATTGTTATATTAACCAAAATATGAAATGATCTAATCGGGTCTCTGATACCCCTATCATAGAAGTTTAATAGTGCATTTTACTCGCCATTCCACGCGCTTTAAGATGCCGCCTAGCCCAGTACGCTATCTGAAGGAGGAGCGACGTAAGTTGAACAAATGTGATAGAATTACGCTGAATTCTTATATTAACCGTAATATAAAATGATCTTATCGGGTCTCTGTTTGCCTTATTCTAGAAGTTTAATAGTGCATTATACTCACCATTTCATGCGCTTTGAGATGCCGCTTAGCCCAATACGCTATCTGAAATAGTAGCGACGTAAATTGAACAAATGTGATAGAATTTCGCTGAATTCTTAAATTAACCATAATATAAAATGATTTAATCGGGTCTTTGTTTGCCCTACCCTAGAAGTTTAATAGTGCATTTTACTCGCCATTTCATGTGCTTTCAGATGCCGCTAAGCCCAATAAGCTATCTGAAATAGGAGCGACGTAAATTGAACAAATGTGACAGAATTTCCCTGAAATGTTATATTAAACAAAATATAAAATGATCTAATCGGGTCTCTGATTGCCCTATCATAGAAGTTTAATAGTGCATTTTACTCGACTTTCCACGCGCTTTGAGATGCCGCCTAGCCCAGTACGCTATCTGAAATAGGAGCGACGTAAATTGAACAAATGTGATAGAATTTCCCTGAATTCTTATATGAACCTTACTGTAAAATGATCTAATCGGGTCTCTGTTCGCCCTACCATAGAAGTCTAATAGTGCATTTTACTCGCCATTTCATGCGCTTTGAGATGCCGCTTAGCCCAATACGCCATCTGAAATATCAGCGACGTAAATTGAACAAATGTGAGAGAATTTCGCTGAATTCTTATATTAACCAAAATATAAAATGATCTAATCGGGTCTCTGATTGCCCTATCATAGAAGTTTAGTAGTGCATTTTACTCGCCCTTCCACGCGCTTTGAGATGCCGCCTAGCCCAGTACGCTATCTGAAATAGGAGCGACGTAAATTGAACAAATGTGATAGAATTTCGCTGAATTCTTAAATTAACCATAATATAAAATGATCTTATCGGGTCTCTGTTTGCCCTACCCTAGAAGTTCAATAGCGCATTTTACTCGCCATTTCATGCGCTTTGAGATGCCGCTAAGCACAATAAGCTATCTGCAATAGGAGCGACGTAAATTGAGCAAATGTGATAGAATTTCGCTGAATTCTTTTATTAACCAAAATGTAAAATGATCTAATCGGGTCTCTGTTCGCCCTCGCCTAGAAGTTTAATGGTGCATTTTATTCGCCATTTCATGCGCTTTGAGATGCCGCTTAGCCCAATACGCTATCTGAAATAGCAGCGACGTAAATTAAACAAATGTGATAGAATGTCCCTGAAATCTTATATTAAACAAAATGTAAAATGATCTAATCGGGTCTCTGATTGCCCTATCATAGAAGTTTAAGAGTGCATTTTACTCGCCATTTCTTGCGCTTTGCGATGCCGCATAGCCCAATACGCTATCTGAAATATCAGCGACGTAAGTTGAACAAATGTGATAGAATTTCGCTGAATTCTTTTATTAAACAAAATATAAAATGATCTAATCGGGTCTCTGATTGCCCTATCATAGAAGTTTAATAGTGCATTTTACTCGCCATTTCATGCGCTTTGAGATGCCACTTAGCCCAATACGCTATCTGCAATAGGAGCGACGTAAATTGAACAAATGTGATAGAATTTCCCTGAAATCTTATATTAAACACAATATAAAATGATCTAATCGGGTCTCTGATTGCCCTAGCATAGAAGTTTAATAGTGCATTTTACTCGCCATTCCGCGCTTTAGGATGCCGCCTAGCCCAGTACGCTATCTGGAATAGGAGCGACGTAAATTGAACAAATGTGATAGAATTTTGCTGAATTCTTAAATTAACCATAATATAAAATGATCTAATCGGGTCTCTGTTCGCCCTAGCCTAGAAGTTTAATAGCTCATTTTATTCGCCATTTCATGCGCTTTGAGATGCCGCTTAGCCCAATATGCTATCTGAAATAGGAGCGACGTAAATTGAACAAATGTGATAGAATTTCCCTGAATTCTTATATTAACCTTAATGTAAAATGATCTAATCGGGTCTTTCTTCGACCAACCCTAGAAGTTTAATAGTGCATTTCACTCGTCACTTCATGCGCTTTGAGATGCCGCTAAGCACAATAAGCTATCTGTAATAGGAGCGACGTAAATTGAACAAATGTGATAGAATTTCGCTGAATTCTTATATTAACCAAAATATAAAATGACCTAATCGGGTCTCTGATTGCCCTATCATAGTAGTTTAGTAGTGCATTTTACTCGCCATACCTCGCGCCTTAAGATGCCGCCTAGCCCAGTACGCTATCTGAAATAGGAGCGACGTAAGTTGAACAAATGTGATAGAATTACACTGAATTCTTATATTAACCGTAATATAAAATGATCTAATCGGGTCTCTGATTGCCCTATCATAGAAGTTTAATAGTGCATTTTACTCGCCTTTCCACGCGCTTTAAGATGCCGCCTAGCCCAGTACGCTATTTGAAATAGGAGCGACGTAAATTGAACAAATGTGATAGAATTTTGCTGAATTCTTAAATTAACCATTATATAAAATGATCTAATCGGGTCTCTGTTTGCCCTACCCTAGAAGTTTAATAGTGCATTGTACTCGCCATTTCATGCACTTTGAGATGCTGCTTAGCCCAATACGCTAACTGAAATAGGAGCGACGTAAATTGAACAAATGTGATAGAATTTCACTGAATTCTTATATTAACCAAAATATAAAATGATCTAATCGGGTCTCTGATTGCCCGATCATAGAAGTTTAGTAGTGCATTTTACTCGCCCTTCCACGCGCTTAGAGATTCCGCCTAGCCCAGTACGCTATCTGAAATAGGAGCGACGTAAGTTGAACAAATGTGATAGAATTACGCTGAATTCTTATATTAACCGTAATATAAAATGATCTAATCGGGTCTCTGTTTGCCCTACCCTAGAAGTTTAATAGTGCATTTTACTCGTCATTTCATGCGCTTTGAGATGACGCATAGCCCAATACGCTATCTGAAATAGGAACGACGTAAATTGAACAAATGTGATAGAATTTTTCTGAATTCTTAAATTAACCATAATATAAAATGATCTATTCGGGTCTCTGTTTGCCCTACCATTGAAGTTTAATAGTGCATGTTACTCGCCATTTTATGCGCTTTGAGAAGCCGCTTAGCCCAATACGCTATCTGAAATAGGTGCGACGTAAATTGAACAAATGTGATAGAATTTCGTTGAATTCTTATATTAACCAAAATATAAAATGATCTAATCGGGTCTCTGATTGCCTTATCATAGAAGTTTGATAGTGCATTTTACTCGACATTCCACGCGCTTTAAGTTGCCGCCTAGCTCAGTTCGATATCTGAAATAGGAGCTACGTAAGTTGAACAAATGTGACAGAATTACGCTGAATTCTTATATTAACCGCAATATAAAATGATCTAATCGGGTCTCTGTTTGCCTTATCCTAGAAGTTTAATAGTGCATTTTACTCGCCATTTCATGCGCTTTGAGATGCCGCTTAGCCCAGTACGCTATCTGAAATATGAGCGACGTAAATTGAACAAATGTGATAGAATTTCGCTGAATTCTTATATTAACCGCAATATAAAATGATCTAATCGGGTCTCTGTTTGCCTTATCCTAGAAGTTTAATAGTGCATTTTACTCGCCATTTCATGCGCTTTGAGATGCCGCTTAGCCCAATACGCTATCTGGAATAGGAGCGACGTAAATTGAACAAATGTGATAGAATTTCCGTGAATTCTTATATTAACCGTAATATGAAATGATCTATTCGGGTTTCTGTTCGCCCTACCCCAGAAGTTTAATAGAGCATTTCACTCGTCAATCCATGCGCTTTGAGATGCCGCTTAGCCCAATACGCTATCTGAAATAGGAGCGACGTAAATTGAACAAATGTGATAGAATTTTGCTGAATTCTTAAATTAAGCATAATATAAAATGATCTAATCGGGTCTCTGATTGCCCTACACTAGAAGTATAATAGTGCATTTTACTCGCCATTTCATGCGCTTTGAGATGCCGCCTAGCCCAGTACGCTATCTGAAAGAGGAGCGACGTAAGTTGAACAAATGTGATAGAATTACGCTGAATTCTTATATTAACCGTAATATAAAATGATCTATTCGGGTTTCTGTTCGCCCTACCCCAGAAGTTTAATAGAGCATTTCACTCGTCAATCCATGCGCTTTGAGATGCCGCTTAGCCCAATACGCTATCTGAAATAGGAGCGACGTAAATTGAACAAATGTGATAGAATTTTGCTGAATTCTTAAATTAAGCATAATATAAAATGATCTAATCGGGTCTCTGATTGCCCTACACTAGAAGTATAATAGTGAATTTTACTCGCCATTTCATGCGCTTTGAGATGCCGCTTAGCCCAGTACGCTATCTGAAATAGGGGCGACGTAAATTGAACAAATGTGATAGAATTTCGCTGAATTCTTATATTAACCAAAATATAAAATGATCTAATCGGGTCTCTGATTGCCCTATCATAGAAGTTTAACAGTGCATTTTACTCGCCATTCCTCGCGTTTTAAGATGCCGCCAAGCCCAGTACGCTATCTGAAATAGGAGCGACGTAAATTGAACAAATGTGATAGAATTTCGCTGAATTCTTAAATTAACCATAATATAAAATGATCTAATGGGGTCTCTGATTGCCCTACCCTAGAAGATTAATAGTGCATTTCACTCGCCATTTCATGCGCTTTGAGGTGCCGCTTAGCCCAATAAGCTATCTGAAATAGGAGCGACGCACATTGAACAAATGTGATAGAATTTCGCTGAATTCTTATATTAACCAAAATATAAAATGATCTAATCGGGTCTCTGATTGCCCTATCATAGAAGTTTAATAGTGCATTTTACTCGCCATTCCACGCGCTTTAAGATGCCGCCTAGCCCAGTACGCTATCTGAAATAGGAGCGACGTATGTTGAACAAATGTGATAGAATTTCGCTGAATTCTTAAATTAACCATAATATAAAATGATCTAGTCGGGTCTCTGATTGCCCTACCCTAGAAGTTTAATAGTGCATTTTACTCGCCATTTCATGCGCTTTGAGATGCCGCTTAGCCCAATACGCTATCCGAAATAGGAGCGATGTAAATTGAACAAATGTGATAGAATTTCGCTGAATTCTTATATTAACCAAAATATAAAATGATCTAATCGGGTCTCTGATTGCCCTATCATAGAAGTTTGATAGTGTATTTTACTCGACATTCCACGCGCTTTAAGTTGCCGCCTAGCCCAGTACGCTATCTGAAATAGGAGCTACGTATGTTGAACAAATGTGACAGAATTACGCTGAATTCTTATATTAACCGTAATATAAAATGATCCAATCGGGTCTCTGTTTGCCTTATCCCAGAAGTTTAATAGTGCATTTTACTCGCCATTCCACGCGCTTTAAGATGCCGCCTAGCCCAGGACGCTATCTGAAATAGGAGCTACGTAAGTTTAACAAATGTGACAGAGTTACGCTGAATTCTTATATTTACCGCAATATAAAATGATCTAATCGGGTCTCTGTTTGCCTACCCTAGAAGTTTAGTAGTGCATTTTACTCGCCATGTCTTGCGCTTTGAGATGCAACTTACCCCAATACGCTATCTGAAATAGGAGCGACGTAAATTGAACAAATGTGATAGAATTTCGCTGAATTCTTATATTAACCAAAACATAAAACGATCTAATCGGGTCTCTGATTGCCCTATCATAGAAGTTTAATAGTGCATTTTACCCGCCATTCCACGCGCTTTAAGATGCCGCCTAGCCCAGTACGCTATCTGAAATAGGAGCTACGTAAGTTGAACAAATGTGTCAGAGTTACGCTGAATTCTTATATTAACCGCAACATAAAATGATCTAATCGGGTCTCTGTTTGCCTTATCCTAGAAGTTTAATAGTGCATTTACTCGCCATTTCATGCGCTTTGAGATGCCGCTTAGCCCAATACGCTATCTGAAATAGGAGCTACGTAAGTTGAACAAATGTGACAGAATTACGCTGAATTCTTATATTTACCGTAATATAAAATGATCTAATCGGTCTCTGTTTGCCTTATCCTAGACGTTTAATAGTGCATTTCACTCGCCATTTCATGCGCTTTGAGATGCCGCTTAGCCCAATACGCTATCTGAAATAGGAGCGACGTAAATTGAACAAATGTGATAGAATTTCGCTGAATTCTTATATTAACCTCAATGTAAAATGATCTAATCGGGTCTTTGTTCGCCCTACCCTAGAAGTTTAATAGTGCATTTCACTCGTCATTTCATGCGCTTTGAGATGCCGCTTAGCCCAATAAGCTATCTGAAATAGGAACGACGTAAATTGACCAAGTGTGATAGAATTTAGCTGAATTCTTATATTAACCAAAATATAAAATGATCTAATCGGGTCTCTGATTGCCCTATCATAGAAGTTTAATAGTGAATTTTACTCGCCATTTCATGCGCTTTGAGATGCCGCTTAGCCCAATACGCTATCTGAAATAGGAGCGACGTAAATTGAACAAATGTGATAGAATTTCGCTGAATTCTTAAATTAACCATAATATAAAATGATCTAATGGGGTCTCTGTTTGCCCTACCCTAGAAGTTTAATAGTGCATTTTACTCGTTATTTCATGCGCTTTGAGATGCCGCTTAGCACAATACGCTATCTGAAATAGGAGCGATGTAAATTGATCAAATGTGATAGAATTTCGCTGAATTCTTTTATTAACCATAACGTTAAAATGATCTAATCGGGTCTCTGTTCGCCCTAGCGTAGAAGCTTAATTGTGCATTTTATTCGTCATTTCATGCGCTTTGAGATGCCGCTTAGCCCAATACGCTATCTGAAATAGGAGCGACGTAAATTGAACAAATGTGATAGAATTTCGCTGAATTCTTATATTAACCAAAATATAAAATGATCTTATCGGGTCTCTGTTTGCACTACCCTAGAAGTTTAATAGTGCATTTTACTCGACATTTCTTGCGCTTTGAGATGCCGCTTAGTCCAATACGCTATCTGAAATATCAGCGACGTAAATTGATCAAATGTGAGAGATTTTCGCTGAATTCTTATATTAACCAAAATATAAAATGATCTAATCGGGTCTCTGATTGCCCTATCATAGAAGTTTAGTAGTGCATTTTACTCGCCCTTCCACGCGCTTTGAGATACCGCCTAGCCCAGTACGCTATCTGAAATAGGAGCGACGTAAGTTGAACAAATGTGATAGAATTACGCTGAATTCTTATATTAACCGTAATATAAAATGATCTAATCGGGTCTCTGTTTGCCCTACCCTAGAAGTTTAACAGTGCATTTTACTCGTCATTTCATGCGCTTTGAGATGCCGCATAGCCCAATACGCTATCTGAAATAGGAACGACGTAAATTGAACAAATGTGATAGAATTTTTCTGAATTCTTAAATTAACCATAATATAAAATGATCTAATCGGGTCTCTGTTTGCCCTACCCTTGAAGTTTAATAGTGCATTTTACTCGCCATTCCATGCGCTTTAAGATGCCGCCTAGCCCAGTACGCTATCTGAAATAGGAGCGACGTAAATGGAACAAATGTGTTAGAATTTCGCTGAATTATTATATTAACCAAAATATAAAATAATCTAATCGGGTCTCTGATTTCCCTATCATAGAAGTTTAACAGTGCATTCGACTCGCCATTTCATGCGCTTTGAGATGCCGCTTAGTCCAATACGCTATCTGAAATAGGGGCGACGTAAATTGAACAAATGTGATAGAATTACTCTGAATTCTTATATTAACCGTAATATAAAATGATCTAATCGGGTCTCTGTTTGCCTTACCCTAGAAGTTTAATAGTGCATTTTACTCGCCATTTCATGCGCTTTGAGATGCCGCTTAGCCCAATACGCTATCTGAAAAAGGAGCGATGTAAATTGAACAAATGTGATAGAATTTCGCTGAATTCTTAAATTAACCATAATATAAAATGATCTAATGGGGTCTCTGATTGCCCTACCCTAGAAGATTAATAGTGCATTTCACTCGCCATTTCATGCGCTTTGAGGTGCCGCTTAGCCCAATAAGCTATCTGAAATAGGAGCGACGCAAATTGAACAAATGTGATAGAATTTCGCTGAATTCTTATATTAACCAAAATATAAAATGATCTAATCGGGTCTCTGATTGCCCTATCATAGAAGTTTAATAGTGCATTTTACTCGCCATTCCACGCGCTTTAAGATGCCGCCTAGCCCAGTACGCTATCTGAAATAGGAGCGACGTATGTTGAACAAATGTGATAGAATTTCCCTGAATTCTTATATTAACCTTATTGTAAAATGATCTAATCGGGTCTCTGTTTGCCCTACCCTAGAAGTTTAATAGTGCATTTCACTCGTCATTTCATGCGCTTTGCGATGCCGCTTAGCCCAATAAGCTATCTGAAATAGGAGCGACGTAAATTAAACAAATGTGATAGAATTTCTCTGAATTCTTATATTAACCAAAATATAATATGATCTAATCGGGTCTCTGATTGCCCTATCATAGAAGTTTAATAGTGAATTTTACTCGCCATTCCACGCGCTTTAAGATGCCGCCTAGCCCAGTACGCTATCTGAAATAGGAGCGACGTATGTTGAACAAATGTGATAGAATTTCCCTGAATTCTTATATTAACCTTAATGTAAAATGATCTAATCGGGTCTCTGTTTGCCCTACCCTAGAAGTTTAATAGTGCATATCACTCGTCATTTCATGCGCTTTGCGATGCCACTTAGCCCAATAAGCTATCTGAAATAGGAGCGACGTAAATTGAACAAATGTGATAGAATTTCGCTGAATTCTTATATTAACCAAAATATAAAATGATCTAATCGGGTCTCTGATTGCCCTATCATAGAAGTTTAATAGTGCATTTTACTCGCCATTCCATGCGCTTTAAGGTGCCGCATAGCCCAGTACGCTATCTGAAATAGGAGCGACGTAAATTGAACAAATGTGATAGAATTTTGCTGAATTCTTAAATTAACCATAATATAAAATGATCTAGTCGGGTCTCTGATTGCCCTACCCTAGAAGTTTAATAGTGCATTTTACTCGCCATTTCATGCGCTTTGAGATGCCGCTTAGCCCAATACGCTATCTGAAATAGGAGCGACGTAAATTGAACAAATGTGATAGAATTTCGCTGAATTCTTATATTAACCAAAATATAAAATGATCTAATCGAGTCTCTGATTGCCCTATCATAGAAGTTTGATAGTGTATTTTACTAGACATTCCACGCGCTTTAAGTTGCCGCCTATCCCAGTACGCTATCTGAAATAGGAGCTACGTAAGTTGAACAAATGTGACAGAATTACGCTGAATTCTTATATTTACCGTAATATAAAATGATCTAATCGGGTCTCTGTTTGCCTTATCCTAGAAGTTTAATAGTGCATTTTACTCGCCATTTCATGCGCTTTGAGATGCCGCTTAGCCCAATACGCTATCTGAAATAGGAGCTACGTAAGTTGAACAAATGTGACAGAATTACGCTGAATTCTTATATTTACCGTAATATAAAATGATCTAATCGGTTCTCTGATTGCCCAACCATAGAAGTTTAATGGTGCATTTTACTCGCCATTCCACGCGCATTATGTTGCCGCCTAGCCCAGTACGCTATCTGAAATAGGAGCTACGTAAGTTGAACAAATGTGACAGAATTACGCTGAATTCTTATATTTACCGTAATATAAAATGATCTAATCGGGTCTCTGTTTGCCTTATCCTAGAAGTTTAATAGTGCATTTTACTCGCTATTTCATGCGCTTTGAGATGCTGCTTAGCCCAATACGCTATCTGAAATAGGAGCGACGTAAATTGGACAAATGTGATAGAATTTCGCTGAATTCTTATATTAACCTCAATGTAAAATGATCTAATCGGGTCTTCGTTCGCCCTACCCTAGAAGTTTAATAGTGCATTTCACTTGTCATTTCATGCGCTTTGAGATGCCGCTTAGCCCAATAAGCTATCTGCAATAGGAGCGACGTAAATTGACCAAATGTGATAGAATTTCGCTGAATTCTTATATTAACCAAAATATAAAATGATCTAATCGGGTCTCTGATTGCCCTATCATAGAAGTTTAATAGTGAATTTTACTCGCCATTCCACGCGCTTTAAGATGCCGCTTAGCCCAATACGCTATCTGCAATTGGAGCGACGTAAATGGAACAAATGTGTTAGAATTTCGCTGAATTATTATATTAACCAAAATATAAAATAATCTAATCGGGTCTCTGTTTGCCTTACGCTAGAAGTTTAATAGTGCATTTTACTCGCCATTTCATGCGTTTTGAGATGCCGCTCAGCCCAATACGCTATCTGAAATAGGAGCGACGTAAATTGAACAAATGTGATAGAATTTCGCTGAATTCTTAAATTAACCATAATATAAAATGATCTAATGGGGTCTCTGATTGCCCTACCCTAGAAGATTAATAGTGCATTTCACTCGCCATTTCATGCGCTTTGAGATGCCGCTTAGCCCAATACGCTATCTGACATAGGAGCGACGTAAATTGAACAAATGTGATAGAATTTCGCTGAATTCTTATATTAACCAAAATATGAAATGATCTAATCGGGTCTCTGATTGCCCTATCATAGAAGTTTAATAGTGCATTTTACTCGCCATTCCACGTGGTTTAAGTTGCCGCCTATCCCAGTACGCTATCTGAAACAGGAGCTACGTATGTTGAACAAATGTGATATAATTACGCTGAATTATTATATTAACCGTAATATAAAATGATCTAATCGGGTCTCTGTTTGCCCTACCCTAGAAGTTTAATAGTGCATTTTACTCGCCATTTCTTGCGCTTTGAGATGCCGCTTAGCCCAGTACGCTATCTGAAATAGGAGCGACGTAAATTGAACAAATGTGATAGAATTTTGCTGAATTCTTATATTAACCGTAATATAAAATGATCTAATCGGGTCTCTGTTTGCCCTACCCTAGAAGTTTAATAGTGCATTTTACTCGCCATTTCTTGCGCTTTGAGATGCCGCTTAGCCCAGTACGCTATCTGAAATAGGAGCTACGTAAATTGAACAAATGTGATAGAATTTTGCTGAATTCTTAAATTAACCATAATATAAAATGATCTAATCGGGTCTCTGTTTGCCCAACCCTAGAAGTTTAATAGTGCATTTCACTCGTCATTTCATGCGCTTTGAGATGCCGCTTAGCCCAATAAGCTATCTGAAATAGGAGCGACGAAAATTGAACAAATGTGATAGAATTTCGCTGAATTCTTATATTAACCAAAATATAAAATGATCTAATCGGGTCTCTGATTGCCCTATCATAGAAGTTTAATAGTGCATTTTACTCGCCATTCCACGCGCTTTAAGATGCCGCCAAGCCCAGTACGCTATCTGAAATAGGAGCGACGTATGTTGAACAAATGTGATAGAATTTCGCTGAATTCTTATATTAACCAAAATATAAAATGATCTAATCGGGTCTCTGATTGCCCTATCATAGAAGTTTAATAGTACATTTTACTCGACATTTCTTGCGCTTTGAGATGCTGCTTAGCCCAATACGCTATCTGCAACATGAGCGACGTAAATTGAACAAATGTGATAGAATTTCGCTGAATTCTTATATTAACCAAAATATAAAATGATCTAATCGGGTCTCTGATTGCCCTATCATAGAAGTTTAATAGTGCATTTTACTCGCCATTCCACGCGCTTTAAGTTGCCGCCTAGCCCAGTACGCTATCTGAAATAGGAGCTACGTAAGTTGAACAAATGTGATAGAATTTTGCTGAATTCTTAAATTAACCATAATATAAAATGATATAATCGGGTCTCTGTTTGCGCTACCCAAGAACTTTAATAGTGCATTTCTCTCGTCATTTCATGCGCTTTGAGATGCCGCTTAGCCCAATACGCTATCTGAAATAGGAGCGACGTAAATTGAACAAATGTGATAGAATTTCCATGAAATCTTATATTAAACAAAATATAAAATGATCTAAACGGGACTCTGATTGCCCTATCATAGAAGTTTAGTTGTGCATTTTACTCGCCCTTCCACGCGCTTTAAGATGCCGCCTAGCCCAGTACACTATCTGAAATAGGGGCGACGTATGTTGAACAAATGTGATATAATTACGCTGAATTCTTATATTAACCGTAATATTAAATGATCTAATCGGGTCTCGGTTTGCCTTACCCTAGAAGTTTAATAGTGCATTTTACTCGCCATTTCATGCGCTTTGAGATGCCGCTTAGCCCAATACGCTATCTGCAACATGAGCGACGTAAATTGAACAAATGTGATAGAATTTCGCTGAATTCTTAAATTAACCATAATATAAAATGATCTAATCGGGTCTCTGTTTGCCCTTCCCTAGAAGTTTAATAGTACATTTTACTCGCCATTTCTTGCGCTTTGAGATGCCGCTTAGCCCAATACGCTATCTGAAATATCAGCGACGTAAATTGAACAAATGTGAGAGAATCTCGCTGAATTCTTATATTAACCTTAATGTAAAATGATCTAATCGGGTCTCTGTTCGCCCTACCCTAGAAGATTACTAGTGCATTTCACACGTCATTTCATGCGCTTTGAGATGCCGCTTAGCTCAATAAGCTATCTGAAATAGGAGCGACGTAAATTGAACAAATGTGATAGAATTTCGCTGAATTCTTATATTAACCAAAATATAAAATGATCTAATCGGGTCTCTGATTGCCCTATCATAGAAGTTTGATAGTGTATTTTACTCGACATTCCACGCGCTTTAAGTTGCCGCCTAGCCAGTACGCTATCTGAAATAGGAACTACGTAAGTTGAACAAATGTGACAGAATTACGCTGAATTCTTATATTTACCGTAATATAAAATGATCTAATCGGGTCTCTGTTTGCCTTATCCTAGAAGTTTAATAGTGCATTTTACTCGCCATTTCATGCGCTTTGAGATGCCGCATAGCCCAATACGCTATCTGAAATAGGAGCGACGTAAATTGAACAAATGTGATGGAATTTCATTGAATTCTTATATTAACCTCAATGTAAAATGATCTAATCGGGTCTTTGTTCGCCCTACCCTAGAAGTTTAATAGTGCATTTCACTCGTCATTTCATGCGCTTTGAGATGCCGCTTAGCCCAATACGCTATCTGAAATAGGAGCGACGTAAATTGAACAAATGTGATAGAATTTCGCTGAATTCTTATATTAACCTCAGTGTAAAATGATCTAATGGGGTCTCTGATTGCCCTATCATAGAAGTTTAGTAGTGCATTTTACTCGCCCTTCCACGCGCTTTGAGATACCGCCTTGCCCAGTACGCTATCTGAAATAGGAGCGACGTAAGTTGAACAAATGTGATAGAATTACGCTGAATTCTTATATTAACCGTAATATAAAATGATCTAATCGGGTCTCTGTTTGCCCTACCCTAGAAGTTTAATAGTGCATTTTAGTCGCCATTTCTTGCGCTTTGAGATGCCGCTTAGCCCAGTACGCTATCTGAAATAGGAGCGACGCAAATTGATCAAATGTGATAGAATTTCGCTGAATTCTTTTATTAACCATAACGTAAAATGATCTAATCGGGGCTCTGTTCGCCCTAGCGTAGAAGCTTAATTGTGCATTTTATTCGTCATTTCATGCGCTTTGAGTTGCCGCTTAGCCCAATACGCTATCTGAAATACGAGCGACGTAAATTGAACAAATGTGATAGAATTTCGCTGAATTCTTATATTAACCAAAATATAAAATGATCTAATCGGGTCTCTGTTTGCCCTACCCTAGAAGTTTAATAGTGCATTTTACTCGCCATTTCTCGCGCTTTGAGTTGCCGCTTAGCCCAATACGCTATCTGAAATATCAGCGACGTAAATTGAACAAATGTGAGAGAATTTCGCTGAATTCTGAAATTAACCATAATATAAAATGATCTTATCGGGTCTCTGTTTGCCCTACCCTAGAAGTTTAATAGTGCATTTTACTCGACATGTCTTGCGCTTTGAGATGCCGCATAGCCCAATACGCTATCTGACATAGGAGCGACGTAAATTGAACAAATGTGATAGAATTTCGCTGAATTCTTAAATTAACCATAATATAAAATGATCTAATGGGGTCTCTGTTTGCCCTACCCAAGAACTTTAATAGTGCATTTCTCTCGTCATTTCATGCGCTTTGAGATGCCGCTTAGCCCAATACGCTATCTGAAATAGGAGCGACGTAATTTGAACAAATGTGATAGAATTTCCATGAAATCTTATATTAAACTAAATATAAAATGATCTAAACGGGACTCTGATTGCCCTATCATAGAAGTTTAGTAGTGCATTTTACTCGCACTTCCACGCGCTTTAAGATGCCGCCTAGCCCAGTACACTATCTGAAATAGCAGCGACGTATGTTCAACAAATGTGATATAATTACGCTGAATTCTTATATTAACCGTAATATTAAATGATCTAATCGGGTCTCGGTTTGCCTTACCCTAGAAGTTTAATAGTGCATTTTACTCGCCATTTCATGCGCTTTGAGATGCCGCTCAGCCCAATACGCTATCTGCAACATGAGCGACGTAAATTGAACAAATGTGATAGAATTTCGCTGAATTCTTAAATTAACCATAATATAAAATGATCTAATCGGGTCTCTGTTTGCCCTACCCTAGAAGTTTAACAGTGCATTTTACTCGTCATTTCATGCGCTTCGAGATGCCGCATAGCCCACTACGCTATCTGACATAGGAGCGACGTAAATTGAACAAATGTGATAGAATTTAGCTGAATTCTTATATTAACCAAAATATAAAATGATCTAATCGGGTCTCTGATTGCCCTATCATAGAAGTTTAATAGTGAATTTTACTCGCCATTCCACGCGCTTTAAGATGCCGCTTCGCCCAATACGCTATCTGCAATAGGAGCGACGTAAATTGAACAAATGTGATAGAATTTCGCTGAATTCTTAAATTAACCATAATATAAAATGATCTAATCGAGTCTCTGTTTGCCCTACCCTAGAAGTTGAATAGTGCATTTTACTCGCCATTTCATGCGGTTTGAGATGCCGCTTAGCCCAATACGCTATCTGAAATATCAGCGACGTAAATTGAACAAATGTGAGAGAATCTCGCTGAATTCTTATATTAACCTTAATGTAAAATGATCTAATCGGGTCTCTGTTCGCCCTACCCTAGAAGATTACTAGTGCATTTCACACGTCATTTCATGCGCTTTGAGATGCCGCTTAGCTCAATAAGCTATCTGAAATAGGAGCGACGTAAATCGGACAAATGTGATAGAATTTTTCTGAATTCTTAAATAAACCATAATATGAAATGATCTAATCGGGTCTCTGTTTGCCCTACCCTAGATGTTTAACAGTGCATTTTACTCGCCATTTCATGCGCTTTGAGATGCCGCTTAGCCCAATACGCTATCTGAAATAGGAGCGACGTAAATTGAACAAATGTGATAGAATTTCGCTGAATTCTTATATTAACCAAAATATAAAATGATCTAATCGGGTCTCTGATTGCCCTATCATAGACGTTTGATAGTGTATTTTACTCGACATTCCACGCGCTTTAAGTTGCCGACTAGCCCAGTACGCTATCTGAAATAGGAACTACGTAAGTTGAGCAAATGTGACAGAATTACGCTGAATTCTTATATTTACCGTAATATAAAATGATCTAATCGGGTCTCTGTTTGCCTTATCCTAGAAGTTTAATAGTGCATTTTACTCGCCATTTCATGCGCTTCGAGATGCCGCATAGCCCAATACGCTATCTGAAATAGGAGCGACGTAAATTGAACAAATGTGATGGAATTTCGCTGAATTCTTATATTAACCTCAATGTAAAATGATCTAATCGGGTCTTTGTTCGCCCGACCCTAGAAGTTTAATAGTGCATTTCACTTGTCATTTCATGCGCTTTGAGATGCCGCTTAGCCCAATACGCTATCTGACATAGGAGCGACGTAAATTGAACAAATGTGATAGAATTTCGCTGAATTCTTAAATTAACCATAATATAAAATGATCTAATGGGGTCTCTGATTGCCCTATCATAGAAGTTTAGTAGTGCATTTTACTCGCCCTTCCACGCGCTTTGAGATACCGCCTTGCCCAGTACGCTATCTGAAATAGGAGCGACGTAAGTTGAACAAATGTGATAGAATTACGCTGAATTCTTATATTAACCGTAATATAAAATGATCTAATCGAGTCTCTGTTTGCCCTACCCTAGAAGTTGAATAGTGCATTTTACTCGCCATTTCATGCGCTTTGAGATGCCGCTTAGCCCAATACGCTATCTGAAATATCAGCGACGTAAATTGAACAAATGTGAGAGAATCTCGCTGAATTCTTATATTAACCTTAATGTAAAATGATCTAATCGGGTCTCTGTTCGCCCTACCCTAGAAGATTACTAGTGCATTTCACACGTCATTTCATGCGCTTTGAGATGCCGCTTAGCTCAATAAGCTATCTGAAATAGGAGCGACGTAAATCGGACAAATGTGATAGAATTTTTCTGAATTCTTAAATAAACCATAATATGAAATGATCTAATCGGGTCTCTGTTTGCCCTACCCTAGATGTTTAACAGTGCATTTTACTCGCCATTTCATGCGCTTTGAGATGCCGCTTAGCCCAATACGCTATCTGAAATAGGAGCGACGTAAATTGAACAAATGTGATAGAATTTCGCTGAATTCTTATATTAACCAAAATATAAAATGATCTAATCGGGTCTCTGATTGCCCTATCATAGACGTTTGATAGTGTATTTTACTCGACATTCCACGCGCTTTAAGTTGCCGACTAGCCCAGTACGCTATCTGAAATAGGAACTACGTAAGTTGAGCAAATGTGACAGAATTACGCTGAATTCTTATATTTACCGTAATATAAAATGATCTAATCGGGTCTCTGTTTGCCTTATCCTAGAAGTTTAATAGTGCATTTTACTCGCCATTTCATGCGCTTCGAGATGCCGCATAGCCCAATACGCTATCTGAAATAGGAGCGACGTAAATTGAACAAATGTGATGGAATTTCGCTGAATTCTTATATTAACCTCAATGTAAAATGATCTAATCGGGTCTTTGTTCGCCCGACCCTAGAAGTTTAATAGTGCATTTCACTTGTCATTTCATGCGCTTTGAGATGCCGCTTAGCCCAATACGCTATCTGACATAGGAGCGACGTAAATTGAACAAATGTGATAGAATTTCGCTGAATTCTTAAATTAACCATAATATAAAATGATCTAATGGGGTCTCTGATTGCCCTATCATAGAAGTTTAGTAGTGCATTTTACTCGCCCTTCCACGCGCTTTGAGATACCGCCTTGCCCAGTACGCTATCTGAAATAGGAGCGACGTAAGTTGAACAAATGTGATAGAATTACGCTGAATTCTTATATTAACCGTAATATAAAATGATCTAATCGGGTCTCTGTTTGCCCTACCCTAGAAGTTTAATAGTGCATTTTACTCGCCATTTCTTGCGCTTTGAGATGCCGCTTAGCTCAGTACGCTATCTGAAATAGGAGCGACGTAAATTGAACAAATGTGATAGAATTTTGCTGAATTCTTATATTAACCGTAATATAAAATGATCTAATCGGGTCTCTGTTTGCCCTACCCTAGAAGTTTAATAGTGCATTTTACTCGCCATTTCTTGCGCTTTGAGATGCCGCTTAGCCCAGTACGCTATCTGAAATAGGAGCGACGTAAATTGAACAAATGTGATAGAATTTTGCTGAATTCTTAAATTAACCATAATATAAAATGATCTAATCGGGTCTCTGTTTGCCCTACCCTAGAAGTTTAATAGTGCATTTCACTCGTCATTTCATGCGCTTTGCGATGCCGCTTAGCCCAATAAGCTATCTGAAATAGGAGCGACGCAAATTGAACAAATGTGATAGAATTTCGCTGAAATCTTATATTAACCAAGATATAAAATGATCTAATCGGGTCTCTGATTGCCCTATCATAGAAGTTTAATAGTGCATTTTACTCGCCATTCCACGCGCTTTATGATGCCGCCAAGCCCAGTACGCTATCTGAAATAGGAGCGACGTATGTTGAACAAATGTGATAGAATTACGCTGAATTCTTATATTAACCGTAATATAAAATGATCTAATCGGGTCTCTGTTTGCCCTACCCTAGAAGTTTAATAGTGCATTTTACTCGCCATTTCTTGCGCTTTGAGATGCCGCTTAGCCCAGTACGCTATCTGAAATAGGAGCGACGTAAATTGAACAAATGTGATAGAATTTTGCTGAATTCTTATATTAACCGTAATATAAAATGATCTAATCGGGTCTCTGTTTGCCCTACCCTAGAAGTTTAATAGTGCATTTCACTCGTCATTTCATGCGCTTTGCGATGCCGCTTAGCCCAATAAGCTATCTGAAATAGGAGCGACGCAAATTGAACAAATGTGATAGAATTTCGCTGAATTCTTATATTAACCAAAATATAAAATGATCTAATCGGGTCTCTGATTGCCCTATCATAGAAGTTTAATAGTACATTTTACTCGACATTTCTTGCGCTTTGAGATGCCGCTTAGTCCAATACGCTATCTGAAATATCAGCGACGTAAATTGAACAAATGTGAGAGAATTTCGCTGAATTATTATATTATCCAAAATATAAAATGATATAATCGGGTCTCTGATTGCCCTACCCTAGAAGATTAATAGTGCATTTCACTCGCCATTTCATGCGCTTTGAGATGCCGCTTAGCCCAATACGCTATCTGACATAGGAGCGACGTAAATTGAACAAATGTGATAGAATTTCGCTGAACTCTAATATAACCAAAATATAAAATGATCTAATCGGGTCTCTGATTTCCCTATCATAGAAGTTTAGTAGTGCATTTGACTCGCCATTTCATGCGCTTTGAGATGCCGCTCAGCGCAATACGCTATCTGAAATAGGGGCGACGTAAATTGAACAAATGTGATAGAATTACTCTGAATTCTTATATTAACCGTAATATAAAATGATCTAATCGGGTCTCTGTTTGCCTTACCCTAGAAGTTTAATAGTGCATTTTACTCGCCATTTCATGCGCTTTGAGATGCCGCTTAGCCCAATACGCTATCTGCAACATGAGCGACGTAAATTGAACAAATGTGATAGAATTTCGCTGAATTCTTATATTAACCAAAATATAAAATGATCTAATCGGGTCTCTGATTGCCCTATCATAGAAGTTTAATAGTGCATTTTACTCGCCATTCCACGCGCTTTAAGTTGCCGCCTAGCCCAGTACACTATCTGAAATAGGAGCGACGTATGTTGAACAAATGTGATATAATTACGCTGAATTCTTATATTAACCGTAATATTAAATGATCTAATCGGGTCTCGGTTTGCCTTACCCTAGAAGTTTAATAGTGCATTTTACTCGCCAGTTCATGCGCTTTGAGATGCCGCTTAGCCCAATACGCTATCTGCAACATGAGCGACGTAAATTGAACAAATGTGATAGAATTTCGCTGAATTCTTAAATTAACCATAATATAAAATGATCTAATCGGGTCTCTGTTTGCCCTACCCTAGAAGTTTAATAGTACATTTTACTCGCCATTTCTTGCGCTTTGAGATGCCGCTTAGCCCAATACGCTATCTGAAATATCAGCGACGTAAATTGAACAAATGTGAGAGAATCTCGCTGAATTCTTATATTAACCTTAATGTAAAATGATCTAATCGGGTCTCTGTTCGCCCTACCCTAGAAGATTACTAGTGCAGTTCACACGTCATTTCATGCGCTTTGAGATGCCGCTTAGCCCAATAAGCTATCTGAAATAGGAGCGACGTAAATCGGACAAATGTGATAGAATTTTTCTGAATTCTTAAATAAACCATAATATGAAATGATCTAATCGGGTCTCTGTTTGCCCTACCCTAGAGGTTTAACAGTGCATTTGACTCGCCATTTCATGCGCTTTGAGATGCCGCTTAGCCCAGTACGCTATCTGAAATAGGAGCGACGTAAATTGAACAAATGTGATAGAATTTCGCTGAATTCTTAAATTAACCATAATATAAAATGATCTAATCGGGTCTCTGTTTGCCCTACCCTAGAAGTTTAATAGTGCATTTCACTCGTCATTCCATGCGCTTTGCGATGCCGCTTAGCCCAATAAGCTATCTGAAATAGGAGCGACGCAAATTGAACAAATGTGATAGAATTTCGCTGAATTCTTATATTAACCAAAATATAAAATGATCTAATCGGGTCTCTGATTGCCCTATCATAGAAGTTTAATAGTGCATTTTACTCGCCATTCCACGCGCTTTAAGATGCCGCCAAGCCCAGTACGCTATCTGAAATAGGAGCGACGTATGTTGAACAAATGTGATAGAATTACGCTGAATTCTTATATTAACCGTAATATAAAATGATCTAATCGGGTCTCTGTTTGCCCTACCCTAGAAGTTTAATAGTGCATTTTACTCGCCATTTCTTGCGCTTTGAGATGCCGCTTAGCCCAGTACGCTATCTGAAATAGGAGCGACGTAAATTGAACAAATGTGATAGAATTTTGCTGAATTCTTATATTAACCGTAATATAAAATGATCTAATCGGGTCTCTGTTTGCCCTACCCTAGAAGTTTAATAGTGCATTTTACTCGCCGTTCCACGCGCTTTAAGATGCCGCCTAGCCCAGTACGCTATCTGAAATAGGAGCGACGTATGTTGAACAAATGTGATAGAATTTCCCTGAATTCTTATATTAACCTTAATGTAAAATGATCTAATCGGGTCTCTGTTTGCCCTACCCTAGAAGTTTAATAGTACATTTTACTCGCCATTTCTTGCGCTTTGAGATGCCGCTTAGTCCAATACGCTATCTGAAATATCAGCGACGTAAATTGAACAAATGTGAGAGAATTTCGCTGAATTATTATATTATCCAAAATATAAAATGATATAATCGGGTCTCTGATTGCCCTACCCTAGAAGTTTAATAGTGCATTTTACTCGTTATTTCATGCGCTTTGAGATGCCGCTTAGCACAATACGCTATCTGAAATAGGAGCGATGTAAATTGATCAAATGTGATAGAATTTCGCTGAATTCTTTTATTAACCATAACGTAAAATGATCTAATCGGGTCTCTGTTCGCCCTAGCGTAGAAGCTTAATTGTGCATTTTATTCGTCATTTCATGCGCTTTGAGATGCCGCTTAGCCCAATACGCTATCTGAAATAGGAGCGACGTAAATTGAACAAATGTGATAGAATTTCGCTGAATTCTTATATTAACCAAAATATAAAATGATCTTATCGGGTCTCTGTTTGCACTACCCTAGAAGTTTAATAGTGCATTTTACTCGACATTTCTTGCGCTTTGAGATGCCGCTTAGTCCAATACGCTATCTGAAATATCAGCGACGTAAATTGATCAAATGTGAGAGATTTTCGCTGAATTCTTATATTAACCAAAATATAAAATGATCTAATCGGGTCTCTGATTGCCCTATCATAGAAGTTTAGTAGTGCATTTTACTCGCCCTTCCACGCGCTTTGAGATACCGCCTAGCCCAGTACGCTATCTGAAATAGGAGCGACGTAAGTTGAACAAATGTGATAGAATTACGCTGAATTCTTATATTAACCGTAATATAAAATGATCTAATCGGGTCTCTGTTTGCCCTACCCTAGAAGTTTAACAGTGCATTTTACTCGTCATTTCATGCGCTTTGAGATGCCGCATAGCCCAATACGCTATCTGAAATAGGAACGACGTAAATTGAACAAATGTGATAGAATTTTTCTGAATTCTTAAATTAACCATAATATAAAATGATCTAATCGGGTCTCTGTTTGCCCTACCCTTGAAGTTTAATAGTGCATTTTACTCGCCATTCCATGCGCTTTAAGATGCCGCCTAGCCCAGTACGCTATCTGAAATAGGAGCGACGTAAATGGAACAAATGTGTTAGAATTTCGCTGAATTATTATATTAACCAAAATATAAAATAATCTAATCGGGTCTCTGATTTCCCTATCATAGAAGTTTAACAGTGCATTTGACTCGCCATTTCATGCGCTTTGAGATGCCGCTTAGTCCAATACGCTATCTGAAATAGGGGCGACGTAAATTGAACAAATGTGATAGAATTACTCTGAATTCTTATATTAACCGTAATATAAAATGATCTAATCGGGTCTCTGTTTGCCTTACCCTAGAAGTTTAATAGTGCATTTTACTCGCCATTTCATGCGCTTTGAGATGCCGCTTAGCCCAATACGCTATCTGAAAAAGGAGCGATGTAAATTGAACAAATGTGATAGAATTTCGCTGAATTCTTAAATTAACCATAATATAAAATGATCTAATGGGGTCTCTGATTGCCCTACCCTAGAAGATTAATAGTGCATTTCACTCGCCATTTCATGCGCTTTGAGGTGCCGCTTAGCCCAATAAGCTATCTGAAATAGGAGCGACGCAAATTGAACAAATGTGATAGAATTTCGCTGAATTCTTATATTAACCAAAATATAAAATGATCTAATCGGGTCTCTGATTGCCCTATCATAGAAGTTTAATAGTGCATTTTACTCGCCATTCCACGCGCTTTAAGATGCCGCCTAGCCCAGTACGCTATCTGAAATAGGAGCGACGTATGTTGAACAAATGTGATAGAATTTCCCTGAATTCTTATATTAACCTTATTGTAAAATGATCTAATCGGGTCTCTGTTTGCCCTACCCTAGAAGTTTAATAGTGCATTTCACTCGTCATTTCATGCGCTTTGCGATGCCGCTTAGCCCAATAAGCTATCTGAAATAGGAGCGACGTAAATTGAACAAATGTGATAGAATTTCTCTGAATTCTTATATTAACCAAAATATAATATGATCTAATCGGGTCTCTGATTGCCCTATCATAGAAGTTTAATAGTGAATTTTACTCGCCATTCCACGCGCTTTAAGATGCCGCCTAGCCCAGTACGCTATCTGAAATAGGAGCGACGTATGTTGAACAAATGTGATAGAATTTCCCTGAATTCTTATATTAACCTTAATGTAAAATGATCTAATCGGGTCTCTGTTTGCCCTACCCTAGAAGTTTAATAGTGCATATCACTCGTCATTTCATGCGCTTTGCGATGCCACTTAGCCCAATAAGCTATCTGAAATAGGAGCGACGTAAATTGAACAAATGTGATAGAATTTCGCTGAATTCTTATATTAACCAAAATATAAAATGATCTAATCGGGTCTCTGATTGCCCTATCATAGAAGTTTAATAGTGCATTTTACTCGCCATTCCATGCGCTTTAAGGTGCCGCATAGCCCAGTACGCTATCTGAAATAGGAGCGACGTAAACTGAACAAATGTGATAGAATTTTGCTGAATTCTTAAATTAACCATAATATAAAATGATCTAGTCGGGTCTCTGATTGCCCTACCCTAGAAGTTTAATAGTGCATTTTACTCGCCATTTCATGCGCTTTGAGATGCCGCTTAGCCCAATACGCTATCTGAAATAGGAGCGACGTAAATTGAACAAATGTGATAGAATTTCGCTGAATTCTTATATTAACCAAAATATAAAATGATCTAATCGAGTCTCTGATTGCCCTATCATAGAAGTTTGATAGTGTATTTTACTAGACATTCCACGCGCTTTAAGTTGCCGCCTATCCCAGTACGCTATCTGAAATAGGAGCTACGTAAGTTGAACAAATGTGACAGAATTACGCTGAATTCTTATATTTACCGTAATATAAAATGATCTAATCGGGTCTCTGTTTGCCTTATCCTAGAAGTTTAATAGTGCATTTTACTCGCCATTTCATGCGCTTTGAGATGCCGCTTAGCCCAATACGCTATCTGAAATAGGAGCTACGTAAGTTGAACAAATGTGACAGAATTACGCTGAATTCTTATATTTACCGTAATATAAAATGATCTAATCGGTTCTCTGATTGCCCAACCATAGAAGTTTAATGGTGCATTTTACTCGCCATTCCACGCGCATTATGTTGCCGCCTAGCCCAGTACGCTATCTGAAATAGGAGCTACGTAAGTTGAACAAATGTGACAGAATTACGCTGAATTCTTATATTTACCGTAATATAAAATGATCTAATCGGGTCTCTGTTTGCCTTATCCTAGAAGTTTAATAGTGCATTTTACTCGCTATTTCATGCGCTTTGAGATGCTGCTTAGCCCAATACGCTATCTGAAATAGGAGCGACGTAAATTGGACAAATGTGATAGAATTTCGCTGAATTCTTATATTAACCTCAATGTAAAATGATCTAATCGGGTCTTCGTTCGCCCTACCCTAGAAGTTTAATAGTGCATTTCACTTGTCATTTCATGCGCTTTGAGATGCCGCTTAGCCCAATAAGCTATCTGCAATAGGAGCGACGTAAATTGACCAAATGTGATAGAATTTCGCTGAATTCTTATATTAACCAAAATATAAAATGATCTAATCGGGTCTCTGATTGCCCTATCATAGAAGTTTAATAGTGAATTTTACTCGCCATTCCACGCGCTTTAAGATGCCGCTTAGCCCAATACGCTATCTGCAATTGGAGCGACGTAAATGGAACAAATGTGTTAGAATTTCGCTGAATTATTATATTAACCAAAATATAAAATAATCTAATCGGGTCTCTGTTTGCCTTACGCTAGAAGTTTAATAGTGCATTTTACTCGCCATTTCATGCGTTTTGAGATGCCGCTCAGCCCAATACGCTATCTGAAATAGGAGCGACGTAAATTGAACAAATGTGATAGAATTTCGCTGAATTCTTAAATTAACCATAATATAAAATGATCTAATGGGGTCTCTGATTGCCCTACCCTAGAAGATTAATAGTGCATTTCACTCGCCATTTCATGCGCTTTGAGATGCCGCTTAGCCCAATACGCTATCTGACATAGGAGCGACGTAAATTGAACAAATGTGATAGAATTTCGCTGAATTCTTATATTAACCAAAATATGAAATGATCTAATCGGGTCTCTGATTGCCCTATCATAGAAGTTTAATAGTGCATTTTACTCGCCATTCCACGTGGTTTAAGTTGCCGCCTATCCCAGTACGCTATCTGAAACAGGAGCTACGTATGTTGAACAAATGTGATATAATTACGCTGAATTATTATATTAACCGTAATATAAAATGATCTAATCGGGTCTCTGTTTGCCCTACCCTAGAAGTTTAATAGTGCATTTTACTCGCCATTTCTTGCGCTTTGAGATGCCGCTTAGCCCAGTACGCTATCTGAAATAGGAGCGACGTAAATTGAACAAATGTGATAGAATTTTGCTGAATTCTTATATTAACCGTAATATAAAATGATCTAATCGGGTCTCTGTTTGCCCTACCCTAGAAGTTTAATAGTGCATTTTACTCGCCATTTCTTGCGCTTTGAGATGCCGCTTAGCCCAGTACGCTATCTGAAATAGGAGCTACGTAAATTGAACAAATGTGATAGAATTTTGCTGAATTCTTAAATTAACCATAATATAAAATGATCTAATCGGGTCTCTGTTTGCCCAACCCTAGAAGTTTAATAGTGCATTTCACTCGTCATTTCATGCGCTTTGCGATGCCGCTTAGCCCAATAAGCTATCTGAAATAGGAGCGACGAAAATTGAACAAATGTGATAGAATTTCGCTGAATTCTTATATTAACCAAAATATAAAATGATCTAATCGGGTCTCTGATTGCCCTATCATAGAAGTTTAATAGTGCATTTTACTCGCCATTCCACGCGCTTTAAGATGCCGCCAAGCCCAGTACGCTATCTGAAATAGGAGCGACGTATGTTGAACAAATGTGATAGAATTTCGCTGAATTCTTATATTAACCAAAATATAAAATGATCTAATCGGGTCTCTGATTGCCCTATCATAGAAGTTTAATAGTACATTTTACTCGACATTTCTTGCGCTTTGAGATGCCGCTTAGCCCAATACGCTATCTGCAACATGAGCGACGTAAATTGAACAAATGTGATAGAATTTCGCTGAATTCTTATATTAACCAAAATATAAAATGATCTAATCGGGTCTCTGATTGCCCTATCATAGAAGTTTAATAGTGCATTTTACTCGCCATTCCACGCGCTTTAAGTTGCCGCCTAGCCCAGTACGCTATCTGAAATAGGAGCTACGTAAGTTGAACAAATGTGATAGAATTTTGCTGAATTCTTAAATTAACCATAATATAAAATGATATAATCGGGTCTCTGTTTGCGCTACCCAAGAACTTTAATAGTGCATTTCTCTCGTCATTTCATGCGCTTTGAGATGCCGCTTAGCCCAATACGCTATCTGAAATAGGAGCGACGTAAATTGAACAAATGTGATAGAATTTCCATGAAATCTTATATTAAACAAAATATAAAATGATCTAAACGGGACTCTGATTGCCCTATCATAGAAGTTTAGTTGTGCATTTTACTCGCCCTTCCACGCGCTTTAAGATGCCGCCTAGCCCAGTACACTATCTGAAATAGGGGCGACGTATGTTGAACAAATGTGATATAATTACGCTGAATTCTTATATTAACCGTAATATTAAATGATCTAATCGGGTCTCGGTTTGCCTTACCCTAGAAGTTTAATAGTGCATTTTACTCGCCATTTCATGCGCTTTGAGATGCCGCTTAGCCCAATACGCTATCTGCAACATGAGCGACGTAAATTGAACAAATGTGATAGAATTTCGCTGAATTCTTAAATTAACCATAATATAAAATGATCTAATCGGGTCTCTGTTTGCCCTTCCCTAGAAGTTTAATAGTACATTTTACTCGCCATTTCTTGCGCTTTGAGATGCCGCTTAGCCCAATACGCTATCTGAAATATCAGCGACGTAAATTGAACAAATGTGAGAGAATCTCGCTGAATTCTTATATTAACCTTAATGTAAAATGATCTAATCGGGTCTCTGTTCGCCCTACCCTAGAAGATTACTAGTGCATTTCACACGTCATTTCATGCGCTTTGAGATGCCGCTTAGCTCAATAAGCTATCTGAAATAGGAGCGACGTAAATTGAACAAATGTGATAGAATTTCGCTGAATTCTTATATTAACCAAAATATAAAATGATCTAATCGGGTCTCTGATTGCCCTATCATAGAAGTTTGATAGTGTATTTTACTCGACATTCCACGCGCTTTAAGTTGCCGCCTAGCCAGTACGCTATCTGAAATAGGAACTACGTAAGTTGAACAAATGTGACAGAATTACGCTGAATTCTTATATTTACCGTAATATAAAATGATCTAATCGGGTCTCTGTTTGCCTTATCCTAGAAGTTTAATAGTGCATTTTACTCGCCATTTCATGCGCTTTGAGATGCCGCATAGCCCAATACGCTATCTGAAATAGGAGCGACGTAAATTGAACAAATGTGATGGAATTTCATTGAATTCTTATATTAACCTCAATGTAAAATGATCTAATCGGGTCTTTGTTCGCCCTACCCTAGAAGTTTAATAGTGCATTTCACTCGTCATTTCATGCGCTTTGAGATGCCGCTTAGCCCAATACGCTATCTGAAATAGGAGCGACGTAAATTGAACAAATGTGATAGAATTTCGCTGAATTCTTATATTAACCTCAGTGTAAAATGATCTAATGGGGTCTCTGATTGCCCTATCATAGAAGTTTAGTAGTGCATTTTACTCGCCCTTCCACGCGCTTTGAGATACCGCCTTGCCCAGTACGCTATCTGAAATAGGAGCGACGTAAGTTGAACAAATGTGATAGAATTACGCTGAATTCTTATATTAACCGTAATATAAAATGATCTAATCGGGTCTCTGTTTGCCCTACCCTAGAAGTTTAATAGTGCATTTTAGTCGCCATTTCTTGCGCTTTGAGATGCCGCTTAGCCCAGTACGCTATCTGAAATAGGAGCGACGCAAATTGATCAAATGTGATAGAATTTCGCTGAATTCTTTTATTAACCATAACGTAAAATGATCTAATCGGGGCTCTGTTCGCCCTAGCGTAGAAGCTTAATTGTGCATTTTATTCGTCATTTCATGCGCTTTCAGTTGCCGCTTAGCCCAATACGCTATCTGAAATACGAGCGACGTAAATTGAACAAATGTGATAGAATTTCGCTGAATTCTTATATTAACCAAAATATAAAATGATCTAATCGGGTCTCTGTTTGCCCTACCCTAGAAGTTTAATAGTGCATTTTACTCGCCATTTCTCGCGCTTTGAGTTGCCGCTTAGCCCAATACGCTATCT
Organism: Macropis europaea; assembly: GCA_916610135.2. Lineage (NCBI taxonomy): Eukaryota > Metazoa > Arthropoda > Insecta > Hymenoptera > Melittidae > Macropis > Macropis europaea. Next base: position 136,583 of record CAKAJE020000788.1, read on the forward strand.
GAAATATCAGCGACGTAAATTGAACAAATGTGAGAGAATTTCGCTGAATTCTGAAATTAACCATAATATAAAATGATCTTATCGGGTCTCTGTTTGCCCTACCCTAGAAGTTTAATAGTGCATTTTACTCGACATGTCTTGCGCTTTGAGATGCCGCATAGCCCAATACGCTATCTGACATAGGAGCGACGTAAATTGAACAAATGTGATAGAATTTCGCTGAATTCTTAAATTAACCATAATATAAAATGATCTAATGGGGTCTCTGATTGCCCTACCCTAGAAGATTAATAGTGCATTTCACTCGCCATTTCATGCGCTTTGAGATGCCGCTTAGCCCAATACGCTATCTGACATAGGAGCGACGTAAATTGAACAAATGTGATAGAATTTCGCTGAATTCTTATATTAACCAAAATATAAAATGATCTAATCGGGTCTCTGATTGCCCTATCATAGAAGTTTAATAGTGCATTTTACTCGCCATTCCACGCGCTTTAAGTTGCCGCCTAGCCCAGTACGCTATCTGAAATAGGAGCTACGTAAGTTGAACAAATGTGACAGAATTACGCTGAATTCTTATATTAACCGTAATATAAAATGATCTAATCGGGTCTCTGTTTGCCTTACCCTAGAAGTTTAATAGTGCATTTTACTCGCCATTTCTTGCGCTTTGAGATGCCGCTTAGCCCAGTACGCTATCTGAAATAGGAGCGACGTAAATTGAACAAATGTGATAGAATTTTGCTGAATTCTTAAATTAACCATAATATAAAATGATCTAATCGGGTCTCTGTTTGCCCTACCCTAGAAGTTTAATAGTGCATTTCACTCGTCATTTCATGCGCTTTGCGATGCCGCTTAGCCCAGTACGCTATCTGAAATAGGAGCGACGTAAATTGAACAAATGTGATAGAATTTTGCTGAATTCTTATATTAACCGTAATATAAAATGATCTAATCGGGTCTCTGTTTGCCCTACCCTAGAAGTTTAATAGTGCATTTTACTCGCCATTTCTTGCGCTTTGAGATGCCGCTTAGCCCAGTACGCTATCTGAAATAGGAGCTACGTAAATTGAACAAATGTGATAGAATTTTGCTGAATTCTTAAATTAACCATAATATAAAATGATCTAATCGGGTCTCTGTTTGCCCAACCCTAGAAGTTTAATAGTGCATTTCACTCGTCATTTCATGCGCTTTGCGATGCCGCTTAGCCCAATAAGCTATCTGAAATAGGAGCGACGAAAATTGAACAAATGTGATAGAATTTCGCTGAATTCTTATATTAACCAAAATATAAAATGATCTAATCGGGTCTCTGATTGCCCTATCATAGAAGTTTAATAGTGCATTTTACTCGCCATTCCACGCGCTTTAAGATGCCGCCAAGCCCAGTACGTTATCTGAAATAGGAGCGACGTATGTTGAACAAATGTGATAGAATTTCGCTGAATTCTTATATTAACCAAAATATAAAATGATCTAATCGGGTCTCTGATTGCCCTATCATAGAAGTTTAATAGTACATTTTACTCGACATTTCTTGCGCTTTGAGATGCCGCTTAGCCCAATACGCTATCTGCAACATGAGCGACGTAAATTGAACAAATGTGATAGAATTTCGCTGAATTCTTATATTAACCAAAATATAAAATGATCTAATCGGGTCTCTGATTGCCCTATCATAGAAGTTTAATAGTGCATTTTACTCGCCATTCCACGCGCTTTAAGTTGCCGCCTAGCCCAGTACGCTATCTCAAATAGGAGCTACGTAAGTTGAACAAATGTGATAGAATTTTGCTGAATTCTTAAATTAACCATAATATAAAATGATATAATCGGGTCTCTGTTTGCGCTACCCAAGAACTTTAATAGTGCATTTCTCTCGTCATTTCATGCGCTTTGAGATGCCGCTTAGCCCAATACGCTATCTGAAATAGGAGCGACGTAAATTGAACAAATGTGATAGAATTTCCATGAAATCTTATATTAAACAAAATATAAAATGATCTAAACGGGACTCTGATTGCCCTATCATAGAAGTTTAGTTGTGCATTTTACTCGCCCTTCCACGCGCTTTAAGATGCCGCCTAGCCCAGTACACTATCTGAAATAGGGGCGACGTATGTTGAACAAATGTGATATAATTACGCTGAATTCTTATATTAACCGTAATATTAAATGATCTAATCGGGTCTCGGTTTGCCTTACCCTAGAAGTTTAATAGTGCATTTTACTCGCCATTTCATGCGCTTTGAGATGCCGCTTAGCCCAATACGCTATCTGCAACATGAGCGACGTAAATTGAACAAATGTGATAGAATTTCGCTGAATTCTTAAATTAACCATAATATAAAATGATCTAATCGGGTCTCTGTTTGCCCTTCCCTAGAAGTTTAATAGTACATTTTACTCGCCATTTCTTGCGCTTTGAGATGCCGCTTAGCCCAATACGCTATCTGAAATATCAGCGACGTAAATTGAACAAATGTGAGAGAATCTCGCTGAATTCTTATATTAACCTTAATGTAAAATGATCTAATCGGGTCTCTGTTCGCCCTACCCTAGAAGATTACTAGTGCATTTCACACGTCATTTCATGCGCTTTGAGATGCCGCTTAGCTCAATAAGCTATCTGAAATAGGAGCGACGTAAATTGAACAAATGTGATAGAATTTCGCTGAATTCTTATATTAACCAAAATATAAAATGATCTAATCGGGTCTCTGATTGCCCTATCATAGAAGTTTGATAGTGTATTTTACTCGACATTCCACGCGCTTTAAGTTGCCGCCTAGCCAGTACGCTATCTGAAATAGGAACTACGTAAGTTGAACAAATGTGACAGAATTACGCTGAATTCTTATATTTACCGTAATATAAAATGATCTAATCGGGTCTCTGTTTGCCTTATCCTAGAAGTTTAATAGTGCATTTTACTCGCCATTTCATGCGCTTTGAGATGCCGCATAGCCCAATACGCTATCTGAAATAGGAGCGACGTAAATTGAACAAATGTGATGGAATTTCATTGAATTCTTATATTAACCTCAATGTAAAATAATCTAATCGGGTCTTTGTTCGCCCTACCCTAGAAGTTTAATAGTGCATTTCACTCGTCATTTCATGCGCTTTGAGATGCCGCTTAGCCCAATACGCTATCTGAAATAGGAGCGACGTAAATTGAACAAATGTGATAGAATTTCGCTGAATTCTTATATTAACCTCAATGTAAAATGATCTAATGGGGTCTCTGATTGCCCTATCATAGAAGTTTAGTAGTGCATTTTACTCGCCCTTCCACGCGCTTTGAGATACCGCCTTGCCCAGTACGCTATCTGAAATAGGAGCGACGTAAGTTGAACAAATGTGATAGAATTACGCTGAATTCTTATATTAACCGTAATATAAAATGATCTAATCGGGTCTCTGTTTGCCCTACCCTAGAAGTTTAATAGTGCATTTTAGTCGCCATTTCTTGCGCTTTGAGATGCCGCTTAGCCCAGTACGCTATCTGAAATAGGAGCGACGCAAATTGATCAAATGTGATAGAATTTCGCTGAATTCTTTTATTAACCATAACGTAAAATGATCTAATCGGGGCTCTGTTCGCCCTAGCGTAGAAGCTTAATTGTGCATTTTATTCGTCATTTCATGCGCTTTGAGTTGCCGCTTAGCCCAATACGCTATCTGAAATACGAGCGACGTAAATTGAACAAATGTGATAGAATTTCGCTGAATTCTTTATTAACCAAAATATAAAATGATCTAATCGGGTCTCTGTTTGCCCTACCCTAGAAGTTTAATAGTGCATTTTACTCGCCATTTCTCGCGCTTTGAGTTGCCGCTTAGCCCCAATACTCTATCTGAAATATCAGCGACGTAAATTGAACAAATGTGAGAGAATTTCGCTGAATTCTGAAATTAACCATAATATAAAATGATCTTATCGGGTCTCTGTTTGCCCTACCCTAGAAGTTTAATAGTGCATTTTACTCGACATGTCTTGCGCTTTGAGATGCCGCATAGCCCAATAACGCTATCTGACATAGGAGCGACGTAAATTGAACAAATGTGATAGAATTTCGCTGAATTCTTAAATTAACCATAATATAAAATGATCTAATGGGGTCTCTGATTGCCCTACCCTAGAAGATTAATAGTGCATTTCACTCGCCATTTCATGCGCTTTGAGATGCCGCTTAGCCCAATACGCTATCTGACATAGGAGCGACGTAAATTGAACAAATGTGATAGAATTTCGCTGAATTCTTATATTAACCAAAATATAAAATGATCTAATCGGGTCTCTGATTGCCCTATCATAGAAGTTTAATAGTGTATTTTACTCGCCATTCCACGCGCTTTAAGTTGCCGCCTAGCCCAGTACGCTATCTGAAATAGGAGCTACGTAAGTTGAACAAATGTGACAGAATTACGCTGAATTCTTATATTAACCGTAATATAAAATGATCTAATCGGGTCTCTGTTTGCCCTACCCTAGAAGTTTAATAGTGCATTTTACTCGCCATTTCTTGCGCTTTGAGATGCCGCTTAGCCCAGTACGCTATCTGAAATAGGAGCGACGTAAATTGAACAAATGTGATAGAATTTTGCTGAATTCTTAAATTAACCCATAATATAAAATGATCTAATCGGGTCTCTGTTTGCCCTACCCTAGAAGTTTAATAGTGCATTTCACTCGTCATTTCATGCGCTTTGCGATGCCGCTTAGCCCAACGCTATCTGACATAGGAGCGACGTAAATTGAACAAATGTGATAGAATTTCGCTGAATTCTTAAATTAACCATAATATAAAATGATCTAATGGGGTCTCTGATTGCCCTATCATAGAAGTTTAGTAGTGCATTTTACTCGCCCTTCCACGCGCTTTGAGATACCGCCTTGCCCAGTACGCTATCTGAAATAGGAGCGACGTAAGTTGAACAAATGTGATAGAATTACGCTGAATTCTTATATTAACCGTAATATAAAATGATCTAATCGGGTCTCTGTTTGCCCTACCCTAGAAGTTTAATAGTGCATTTTACTCGCCATTTCTTGCGCTTTGAGATGCTGCTTAGCCCAGTACGCTATCTGAAATAGGAGCGACGCAAATTGATCAAATGTGATAGAATTTCGCTGAATTCTTTTATTAACCATAACGTAGAATGATCTAATCGGGGCTCTGTTCGCCCTAGCGTAGAAGCTTAATTGTGCATTTTATTCGTCATTTCATGCGCTTTGAGTTGCCGCTTAGCCCAATACGCTATCTGAAATACGAGCGACGTAAATTGAACAAATGTGATAGAATTTCGCTGAATTCTTATATTAACCAAAATATAAAATGATCTAATCGGGTCTCTGTTTGCCCTACCCTAGAAGTTTAATAGTGCATTTTACTCGCCATTTCTCGCGTTTTGAGTTGCCGCTTAGCCCAATACGCTATCTGAAATATCAGCGACGTAAATTGATCAAATGTGAGAGAATTTCGCTGAATTCTGAAATTAACCATAATATAAAGTGATCTTATCGGGTCTCTGTTTGCCCTACCCTAGAAGTTTAATAGTGCATTTTACTCGACATGTCTTGCGCTTTGAGATGCCGCTTAGTCCAATACGTTGTCTGAAATATCAGCGACGTAAATTGAACAAATGTGATAGAATTTCGCTGAATTCTTATATTAACCAAAATATAAAATGATCTAATCGGGTTTCTGATTGCCCTATCATAGAAGTTTAATAGTGCATTTTACTCGCCATTCCACGCGCTTTAAGTTGCCGCCTAGCCCAGTACGCTATCTGAAATAGGAGCTACGTAAGTTGAACAAATGTGATAGAATTTTGCTGAATTCTTAAATTAACCATAATATAAAATGATATAATCGGGTCTCTGTTTGCCCTACCCAAGAACTTTAATAGTGCATTTCTCTCGTCATTTCATGCGCTTTGAGATGCCGCTTAGCCCAATACGCTATCTGAAATAGGAGCGACGTAATTTGAACAAATGTGATAGAATTTCCATGAAATCTTATATTAAACAAAATATAAAATGATCTAAACGGGACTCTGATTGCCCTATCATAGAAGTTTTGTAGTGCATTTTACTCGCCCTTCCACGCGCTTTAAGATGCCGCCTAGCCCAGTACACTATCTGAAATAGCAGCGACGTATGTTGAACAAATGTGATATAATTACGCTGAATTCTTATATTAACCGTAATATTAAATGATCTAATCGGGTCTCGGTTTGCCTTACCCTAGAAGTTTAATAGTGCATATTACTCGCCATTTCATGCGCTTTGAGATGCCGCTCAGCCCAATACGCTATCTGCAACATGAGCGACGTAAATTGAACAAATGTGATAGAATTTCGCTGAATTCTTAAATTAACCATAATATAAAATGATCTAATCGGGTCTCTGTTTGCCCTACCCTAGAAGTTTAACAGTGCATTTTACTCGTCATTTCATGCGCTTCGAGGTGCCGCATAGCCCACTACGCTATCTGACATAGGAGCGACGTAAATTGAACAAATGTGATAGAATTTAGCTGAATTCTTATATTAACCAAAATATAAAATGATCTAATCGGGTCTCTGATTGCCCTATCATAGAAGTTTAATAGTGAATTTTACTCGCCATTCCACGCGCTTTAAGATGCCGCTTCGCCCAATACGCTATCTGCAATAGGAGCGACGTAAATTGAACAAATGTGATAGAATTTCGCTGAATTCTTAAATTAACCATAATATAAAATGATCTAATCGAGTCTCTGTTTGCCCTACCCTAGAAGTTGAATAGTGCATTTTACTCGCCATTTCATGCGCTTTGAGATGCCGCTTAGCCCAATACGCTATCTGAAATATCAGCGACGTAAATTGAACAAATGTGAGAGAATCTCGCTGAATTCTTATATTAACCTTAATGTAAAATGATCTAATCGGGTCTCTGTTCGCCCTACCCTAGAAGATGACTAGTGCATTTCACACGTCATTTCATGCGCTTTGAGATGCCGCTTAGCTCAATAAGCTATCTGAAATAGGAGCGACGTAAATCGGACAAATGTGATAGAATTTTTCTGAATTCTTAAATAAACCATAATATGAAATGATCTAATCGGGTCTCTGTTTGCCCTACCCTAGATGTTTAACAGTGCATTTTACTCGCCATTTCATGCGCTTTGAGATGCCGCTTAGCCCAATACGCTATCTGAAATAGGAGCGACGTAAATTGAACAAATGTGATAGAATTTCGCTGAATTCTTATATTAACCAAAATATAAAATGATCTAATCGGGTCTCTAATTGCCCTATCATAGAAGTTTGATAGTGTATTTTACTCGACATTCCACGCGCTTTAAGTTGCCGACTAGCCCAGTACGCTATCTGAAATAGGAACTACGTAAGTTGAACAAATGTGACAGAATTACGCTGAATTCTTATATTTACCGTAATATAAAATGATCTAATCGGGTCTCTGTTTGCCTTATCCTAGAAGTTTAATAGTGCATTTTACTCGCCATTTCATGCGCTTTGAGATGCCGCTTAGCCCAATACGCTATCTGACATAGGAGCGACGTAAATTGAACAAATGTGATAGAATTTCGCTGAATTCTTAAATTAACCATAATATAAAATGATCTAATGGGGTCTCTGATTGCCCTATCATAGAAGTTTAGTAGTGCATTTTACTCGCCCTTCCACGCGCTTTGAGATACCGCCTTGCCCAGTACGCTATCTGAAATAGGAGCGACGTATGTTGAACAAATGTGATAGAATTACGCTGAATTCTTATATTAACCGTAATATAAAATGATCTAATCGGGTCTCTGTTTGCCCTACCCTAGAAGTTTAATAGTGCATTTTACTCGCCATTTCTTGCGCTTTGAGATGCCGCTTAGCCCAGTACGCTATCTGAAATAGGAGCGACGTAAATTGAACAAATGTGATAGAATTTTGCTGAATTCTTATATTAACCGTAATATAAAATGATCTAATCGGGTCTCTGTTTGCCCTACCCTAGAAGTTTAATAGTGCATTTTACTCGCCATTTCTTGCGCTTTGAGATGCCGCTTAGCCCAGTACGCTATCTGAAATAGGAGCGACGTAAATTGAACAAATGTGATAGAATTTTGCTGAATTCTTAAATTAACCATAATATAAAATGATCTAATCGGGTCTCTGTTTGCCCTACCCTAGAAGTTTAATAGTGCATTTCACTCGTCATTTCATGCGCTTTGCGATGCCGCTTAGCCCAATAAGCTATCTGAAATAGGAGCGACGTAAATTAAACAAATGTGATAGAATTTCTCTGAATTCTTATATTAACCAAAATATAAAATGATCTAATCGGGTCTCTGATTGCCCTATCATAGAAGTTTAATAGTGAATTTTACTCGCCGTTCCACGCGCTTTAAGATGCCGCCTAGCCCAGTACGCTATCTGAAATAGGAGCGACGTATGTTGAACAAATGTGATAGAATTTCCCTGAATTCTTATATTAACCTTAATGTAAAATGATCTAATCGGGTCTCTGTTTGCCCTACCCTAGAAGTTTAATAGTGCATTTCACTCGACATTTCATGCGCTTTGCGATGCCGCTTAGCCCAATAAGCTATCTGAAATAGGAGCGACGCAAATTGAACAAATGTGATAGAATTTCGCTGAAATCTTATATTAACCAAGATATAAAATGATCTAATCGGGTCTCTGATTGCCCTATCATAGAAGTTTAATAGTGCATTTTACTCGCCATTCCACGCGCTTTATGATGCCGCCAAGCCCAGTACGCTATCTGAAATAGGAGCGACGTATGTTGAACAAATGTGATAGAATTACGCTGAATTCTTATATTAACCGTAATATAAAATGATCTAATCGGGTCTCTGTTTGCCCTACCCTAGAAGTTTAATAGTGCATTTTACTCGCCATTTCTTGCGCTTTGAGATGCCGCTTAGCCCAGTACGCTATCTGAAATAGGAGCGACGTAAATTGAACAAATGTGATAGAATTTTGCTGAATTCTTATATTAACCGTAATATAAAATGATCTAATCGGGTCTCTGTTTGCCCTACCCTAGAAGTTTAATAGTGCATTTCACTCGTCATTTCATGCGCTTTGCGATGCCGCTTAGCCCAATAAGCTATCTGAAATAGGAGCGACGCAAATTGAACAAATGTGATAGAATTTCGCTGAATTCTTATATTAACCAAAATATAAAATGATCTAATCGGGTCTCTGATTGCCCTATCATAGAAGTTTAATAGTACATTTTACTCGACATTTCTTGCGCTTTGAGATGCCGCTTAGTCCAATACGCTATCTGAAATATCAGCGACGTAAATTGAACAAATGTGAGAGAATTTCGCTGAATTATTATATTATCCAAAATATAAAATGATATAATCGGGTCTCTGATTGCCCTACCCTAGAAGATTAATAGTGCATTTCACTCGCCATTTCATGCGCTTTGAGATGCCGCTTAGCCCAATACGCTATCTGACATAGGAGCGACGTAAATTGAACAAATGTGATAGAATTTCGCTGAACTCTAATATAACCAAAATATAAAATGATCTAATCGGGTCTCTGATTTCCCTATCATAGAAGTTTAGTAGTGCATTTGACTCGCCATTTCATGCGCTTTGAGATGCCGCTCAGCGCAATACGCTATCTGAAATAGGGGCGACGTAAATTGAACAAATGTGATAGAATTACTCTGAATTCTTATATTAACCGTAATATAAAATGATCTAATCGGGTCTCTGTTTGCCTTACCCTAGAAGTTTAATAGTGCATTTTACTCGCCATTTCATGCGCTTTGAGATGCCGCTTAGCCCAATACGCTATCTGCAACATGAGCGACGTAAATTGAACAAATGTGATAGAATTTCGCTGAATTCTTATATTAACCAAAATATAAAATGATCTAATCGGGTCTCTGATTGCCCTATCATAGAAGTTTAATAGTGCATTTTACTCGCCATTCCACGCGCTTTAAGTTGCCGCCTAGCCCAGTACACTATCTGAAATAGGAGCGACGTATGTTGAACAAATGTGATATAATTACGCTGAATTCTTATATTAACCGTAATATTAAATGATCTAATCGGGTCTCGGTTTGCCTTACCCTAGAAGTTTAATAGTGCATTTTACTCGCCAGTTCATGCGCTTTGAGATGCCGCTTAGCCCAATACGCTATCAGCAACATGAGCGACGTAAATTGAACAAATGTGATAGAATTTCGCTGAATTCTTAAATTAACCATAATATAAAATGATCTAATTGGGTCTCTGTTTGCCGTACCCTAGAAGTTTAATAGTACATTTTACTCGCCATTTCTTGCGCTTTGAGATGCCGCTTAGCCCAATAGGCTATCTGAAATATCAGCGACGTAAATTGAACAAATGTGAGAGAATCTCGCTGAATTCTTATATTAACCTTAATGTAAAATGATCTAATCGGGTCTCTGTTCGCCCTACCCTAGAAGATTACTAGTGCAGTTCACACGTCATTTCATGCGCTTTGAGATGCCGCTTAGCTCAATAAGCTATCTGAAATAGGAGCGACGTAAATCGGACAAATGTGATAGAATTTTTCTGAATTCTTAAATAAACCATAATATGAAATGATCTAATCGGGTCTCTGTTTGCCCTACCCTAGAGGTTTAACAGTGCATTTGACTCGCCATTTCATGCGCTTTGAGATGCCGCTTAGCCCAGGACGCTATCTGAAATAGGAGCGACGTAAATTGAACAAATGTGATAGAATTTCGCTGAATTCTTAAATTAACCATAATATAAAATGATCTAATCGGGTCTCTGTTTGCCCTACCCTAGAAGTTTAATAGTGCATTTCACTCGTCATTCCATGCGCTTTGCGATGCCGCTTAGCCCAATAAGCTATCTGAAATAGGAGCGACGCAAATTGAACAAATGTGATAGAATTTCGCTGAATTCTTATATTAACCAAAATATAAAATGATCTAATCGGGTCTCTGATTGCCCTATCATAGAAGTTTAATAGTGCATTTTACTCGCCATTCCACGCGCTTTAAGATGCCGCCAAGCCCAGTACGCTATCTGAAATAGGAGCGACGTATGTTGAACAAATGTGATAGAATTACGCTGAATTCTTATATTAACCGTAATATAAAATGATCTAATCGGGTCTCTGTTTGCCCTACCCTAGAAGTTTAATAGTGCATTTTACTCGCCATTTCTTGCGCTTTGAGATGCCGCTTAGCCCAGTACGCTATCTGAAATAGGAGCGACGTAAATTGAACAAATGTGATAGAATTTTGCTGAATTCTTATATTAACCTTAATATAAAATGATCTAATCGGGTCTCTGTTTGCCCTACCCTAGAAGTTTAATAGTGCATTTTACTCGCCATTTCTTGCGCTTTGAGATGCCGCTTAGCCCAGTACGCTATCTGAAATAGGAGCGACGTAAATTGAACAAATGTGATAGAATTTTGCTGAATTCTTAAATTAACCATAATATAAAATGATCTAATCGGGTCTCTGTTTGCCCTACCCTAGAAGTTTAATAGTGCATTTCACTCGTCATTTCATGCGCTTTGCGATGCCGCTTAGCCCAATAAGCTATCTGAAATAGGAGCGACGTAAATTAAACAAATGTGATAGAATTTCTCTGAATTCTTATATTAACCAAAATATAAAATGATCTAATCGGGTCTCTGATTGCCCTATCATAGAAGTTTAATAGTGAATTTTACTCGCCGTTCCACGCGCTTTAAGATGCCGCCTAGCCCAGTACGCTATCTGAAATAGGAGCGACGTATGTTGAACAAATGTGATAGAATTTCCCTGAATTCTTATATTAACCTTAATGTAAAATGATCTAATCGGGTCTCTGTTTGCCCTACCCTAGAAGTTTAATAGTGCATTTCACTCGTCATTTCATGCGCTTTGCGATGCCGCTTAGCCCAATAAGCTATCTGAAATAGGAGCGACGTAAATTAAACAAATGTGATAGAATTTCTCTGAATTCTTATATTAACCAAAATATAAAATGATCTAATCGAGTCTCTGATTGCCCTATCATAGAAGTTTGATAGTGTATTTTACTAGACATTCCACGCGCTTTAAGTTGCCGCCTAGCCCAGTACGCTATCTGAAATAGGAGCTACGTATGTTGAACAAATGTGACAGAATTACGCTGAATTCTTATATTAACCGTAATATAAAATGATCTAATCGGGTCTCTGTTTGCCTTATCCTAGAAGTTTAATAGTGCATTTTACTCGCCATTCCACGCGCTTTAAGATGCCGCCTAGCCCAGGACGCTATCTGAAATAGGAGCTACGTAAGGTGAACAAATGTGACAGAGTTACGCTGAATTCTTATATTAACCGCAATATAAAATGATCTAATCGGGTCTCTGTTTGCCTACCCTAGAAGTTTAGTACTGCATTTTACTCGCCATGTCCTGCGCTTTGAGATGCAGCTTACCCCAATACGCTATCTGAAATAGGAGCGACGTAAATTGAACAAATGTGATAGAATTTCGCTGAATTCTTATATTAACCAAGACATAAAATGATCTAATCGGGTCTCTGATTGCCCTATCATAGAAGTTTAATAGTGCATTTTACCCGCCATTCCACGCGCTTTAAGATGCCGCCTAGCCCAGTACGCTATCTGTAATAGGAGCTACGTAAGTTGAACAAATGTGTCAGAGTTACGCTGAATTCTTATATTAACCGCAATATAAAATGATCTAATCGGGTCTCTGTTTGCCTTATCCTAGATGTTTAATAGTGCATTTTACTCGCCATTTCATGCGCTTTGAGATGCCGCTTAGCCCAATACGCTATCTGAAATAGGAGGTACGTAAGTTGAACAAATGTGACAGAATTACGCTGAATTCTTATATTTACCGTAATATAAAATGATCGAATCGGTTCTCTGATTGCCCTACCATAGAAGTTTAATGGTGCATTTTACTCGCCATTCCACGCGCTTTAAGTTGCCGCCTAGCCCAGTACGCTATCTGAAATAGGAGCTACGTAAGTTGAACAAATGTGACAGAATATCGCTGAATTCTTATATTTACCGTAATATAAAATGATCTAATCGGGTCTCTGTTTGCCTTATCCTAGAAGTTTAATAGTGCATTTCACTCGCTATTTCATGCGCTTTGAGATGCTGCTTAGCCCAATACGCTATCTGAAATAGGAGCGACGTAAATTGAACAAATGTGATAGAATTTCGCTGAATTCTTATATTAACCTCAATGTAAAATGATCTAATCGGGTCTTCGTTCGCCCTACCCTAGATGTTTAATAGTGCATTTCACTTGTCATTTTATGCGCTTTGAGATGCCGCTTAGCCCAATAAGCTATCTGCAATAGGAGCGACGTAAATTGACCAAATGTGATAGAATTTCGCTGAATTCTTATATTAACCAAAATATAAAATGATCTAATCGGGTCTCTGATTGCCCTATCATAGAAGTTTAATAGTGAATTTTACTCGCCATTCCACGCGCTTTAAGATGCCGCTTAGCCCAATACGCTATCTGCAATTAGAGCGACGTAAATGGAACAAATGTGTTAGAATTTCGCTGAATTATTATATTAACCAAAATATAAAATAATCTAATCGGGTCTCTGTTTGCCTTACCCTAGAAGTTTAATAGTGCATTTTACTCGCCATTTCATGCGCTTTGAGGTGCCGCTTAGCCCAATACGCTATCTGAAATAGGAGCGACGTAAATTGAACAAATGTGATAGAATTTCGCTGAATTCTTATATTAACCAAAATATAAAATGATCTAATCGGGTCTCTGATTGCCCTATCATAGAAGTTTGATCGTGTATTTTACTCGACATTCCACGCGCTTTAAGTTGCCGACTAGCCCAGTACGCTATCTGAAATAGGAACTACGTAAGTTGAACAAATGTGACAGAATTACGCTGAATTCTTATATTTACCGTAATATAAAATGATCTAATCGGGTCTCTGTTTGCCTTATCCTAGAAGTTTAATAGTGCATTTTACTCGCCATTTCATGCGCTTTGAGATGCCGCTTAGCCCAATACGCTATCTGACATAGGAGCGACGTAAATTGAACAAATGTGATAGAATTTCGCTGAATTCTTAAATTAACCATAATATAAAATGATCTAATGGGGTCTCTGATTGCCCAATCATAGAAGTTTAGTAGTGCATTTTACTCGCCCTTCCACGCGCTTTGAGATACCGCCTTGCCCAGTACGCTATCTGAAATAGGAGCGACGTAAGTTGAACAAATGTGATAGAATTACGCTGAATTCTTATATTAACCGTAATATAAAATGATCTAATCGGGTCTCTGTTTGCCCTACCCTAGAAGTTTAATAGTGCATTTTACTCGCCATTTCTTGCGCTTTGAGATGCCGCTTAGCTCAGTACGCTATCTGAAATAGGAGCGACGTAAATTGAACAAATGTGATAGAATTTTGCTGAATTCTTATATTAACCGTAATATAAAATGATCTAATCGGGTCTCTGTTTGCCCTACCCTAGAAGTTTAATAGTGCATTTTACTCGCCATTTCTTGCGCTTTGAGATGCCGCTTAGCCCAGTACGCTATCTGAAATAGGAGCGACGTAAATTGAACAAATGTGATAGAATTTTGCTGAATTCTTATATTAACCGTAATATAAAATGATCTAATCGGGTCTCTGTTTGCCCTGCCCTAGAAGTTTAATAGTGCATTTTACTCGCCATTTCTTGCGCTTTGAGATGCCGCTTAGCCCAGTACGCTATCTGAAATAGGAGCGACGTAAATTGAACAAATGTGATAGAATTTTGCTGAATTCTTAAATTAACCATAATATAAAATGATCTAATCGGGTCTCTGTTTGCCCTACCCTAGAAGTTTAATAGTGCATTTCACTCGTCATTTCATGCGCTTTGCGATGCCGCTTAGCCCAATAAGCTATCTGAAATAGGAGCGACGCAAATTGAACAAATGTGATAGAATTTCGCTGAATTCTTATATTAACCAAGATATAAAATGATCTAATCGGGTCTCTGATTGCCCTATCATAGAAGTTTAATAGTGCATTTTACTCGCCATTCCACGCGCTTTATGATGCCGCCAAGCCCAGTACGCTATCTGAAATAGGAGCGACGTATGTTGAACAAATGTGATAGAATTTCGCTGAATTCTTATATTAACCGCAATATAAAATGATCTAATCGGGTCTCTGTTTGCCTTATCCTAGATGTTTAACAGTGCATTTTACTCGCCATTTCATGCGCTTTGAGATGCCGCTTAGCCCAATACGCTATCTGAAATAGGAGCTACGTAAGTTGTACAAATGTGACAGAATTACGCTGAATTCTTATATTTACCGTAATATAAAATGATCTAATCGGTTCTCTGATTGCCCTACCATAGAAGTTTAATGGTGCATTTTACTCGCCATTCCACGCGCTTTAAGTTGCCGCCTAGCCCAGTACGCTGTCTGAAATAGGAGCTACGTAAGTTGAACAAATGTGACAGAATTAGGCTGAATTCTTATATTTACCGTAATATAAAATGATCTAATCGGGTCTCTGTTTGCCTTATCCTAGAAGTTTAATAGTGCATTTCACTCGCTATTTCATGCGCTTTTAGATGCTGCTTAGCCCAATACGCTATCTGAAATAGGAGCGACGTAAATTGAACAAATGTGATAGAATTTAGCTGAATTCTTATATTAACCTCAATGTAAAATGATCTAATCGGGTCTTCGTTCGCCCTACCCTAGAAGTTTAATAGTGCATTTCACTTGTCATTTCATGCGCTTTGAGATGCCGCTTAGCCCAATAAGCTATCTGCAATAGGAGCGACGTAAATTGACCAAATGTGATAGAATTTCGCTGAATTCTTATATTAACCAAAATATAAAATGATCTAATCGGGTCTCTGATTGCCCTATCATAGAAGTTTAATAGTACATTTTACTCGACATTTCTTGCGCTTTGAGATGCCGCTTAGTCCAATACGCTATCTGAAATATCAGCGACGTAAATTGAACAAATGTGAGAGAATTTCGCTGAATTCTTATATTAACCAAAATATAAAATGATATAATCGGGTCTCTGATTGCCCTACCCTAGAAGATTAATAGTGCATTTCACTCGCCATTTCATGCGCTTTGAGATGCCGCTTAGCCCAATACGCTATCTGACATAGGAGCGACGTAAATTGAACAAATGTGATAGAATTTCGCTGAATTCTTATATAACCAAAATATAAAATGATCTAATCGGGTCTCTGATTTCCCTATCATAGAAGTTTAGTAGTGCATTTGACTCGCCATTTCATGCGCTTTGAGATGCCGCTTAGCCCAGTACGCTATCTGAAATAGGAGCGACGTAAATTGAACAAATGTGATAGAATTTTGCTGAATTCTTAAATTAACCATAATATAAAATGATCTAATCGGGTCTCTGTTTGCCCTACCCTAGAAGTTTAATAGTGCATTTCACTCGTCATTTCATGCGCTTTGCGATGCCGCTTAGCCCAATAAGCTATCTGAAATAGGAGCGACGCAAATTGAACAAATGTGATAGAATTTCGCTGAATTCTTATATTAACCAAAATATAAAATGATCTAATCGGGTCTCTGATTGCCCTATCATAGAAGTTTAATAGTACATTTTACTCGGCATTTCTTGCGCTTTGAGATGCCGCTTAGTCCAATACGCTATCTGAAATATCAGCGACGTAAATTGAACAAATGTGAGAGAATTTCGCTGAATTATTATATTATCCAAAATATAAAATGATATAATCGGGTCTCTGATTGCCCTACCCTAGAAGATTAATAGTGCATTTCACTCGCCATTTCATGCGCTTTGAGATGCCGCTTAGCCCAATACGCTATCTGACATAGGACCGACGTAAATTGAACAAATGTGATAGAATTTCGCTGAACTCTAATATAACCAAAATATAAAATGATCTAATCGGGTCTCTGATATCCCTATCATAGAAGTTTAGTAGTGCATTTGACTCGCCATTTCATGCGCTTTGAGATGCCGCTCAGCGCAATACGCTATCTGAAATAGGGGCGACGTAAATTGAACAAATGTGATAGAATTACTCTGAATTCTTATATTAACCGTAATATAAAATGATCTAATCGGGTCTCTGTTTGCCTTACCCTAGAAGTTTAGTAGTGCATTTTACTCGCCATTTTATGCGCTTTGAGATGCCGCTTAGCCCAATACGCTATCTGCAACATGAGCGACGTAAATTGAACAAATGTGATAGAATTTCGCTGAATTCTTATATTAACCAAAATATAAAATGATCTAATCGGGTCTCTGATTGCCCTATCATAGAAGTTTAATAGTGCATTTTACTCGCCATTCCACGCGCTTTAAGGTGCCGCCTAGCCCAGTACGCTATCTGAAATAGGAGCGACGTAAACTGAACAAATGTGATAGAATTTTGCTGAATTCTTAAATTAACCATAATATAAAATGATCTAGTCGGGTCTCTGATTGCCCTACCCTAGAAGTTTAATAGTGCATTTTACTCGCCATTTCATGCGCTTTGAGATGCCGCTTAGCCCAATACGCTATCTGAAATAGGAGCGACGTAAATTGAACAAATGTGATAGAATTTCGCTGAATTCTTATATTAACCAAAATATAAAATGATCTAATCGAGTCTCTGATTGCCCTATCATAGAAGTTTGATAGTGTATTTTACTATACATTCCACGCGCTTTAAGTTGCCGCCTAGCCCAGTACGCTATCTGAACTAGGAGCTACGTATGTTGAACAAATGTGACAGAATTACGCTGAATTCTTATATTAACCGTAATATAAAATGATCTAATCGGGTCTCTGTTTGCCTTATCCTAGAAGTTTAATAGTGCATTTTACTCGCCATTCCACGCGCTTTAAGATGCCGCCTAGCCCAGGACGCTATCTGAAATAGGAGCTACGTAAGGTGAACAAATGTGACAGAGTTACGCTGAATTCTTATATTAACCGCAATATAAAATGATCTAATCGGGTCTCTGTTTGCCTACCCTAGAAGTTTAGTAGTGCATTTTACTCGCCATGTCCAGCGCTTTGAGATGCAGCTTACCCCAATACGCTATCTGAAATAGGAGCGACGTAAATTGAACAAATGTGATAGAATTTCGCTGAATTCTTATACTAACCAAAACATAAAATGATCTAATCGGGTCTCTGATTGCCCTATCATAGAAGTTTAATAGTGCATTTTACCCGCCATTCCACGCGCTTTAAGATGCCGCCTAGCCCAGTACGCTATCTGAAATAGGAGCTACGTAAGTTGAACAAATGTGTCAAAGTTACGCTGAATTCTTATATTAACCGCAATATAAAATGATCTAATCGGGTCTCTGTTTGCCTTATCCTAGATGTTTAATAGTGCATTTTACTCGCCATTTCATGCGCTTTGAGATGCCGCTTAGCCCAATACGCTATCTGAAATAGGAGCTATGTAAGTTGTACAAATGTGACAGAATTACGCTGAATTCTTATATTTACCGTAATATAAAATGATCTAATCGGTTCTCTGATTGCCCTACCATAGAAGTTTAATGGTGCATTTTACTCGCCATTCCACGCGCTTTAAGTTGCCGCCTAGCCCAGTACGCTATCTGAAATAGGAGCTACGTAAGTTGAACAAATGTGACAGAATTAGGCTGAATTCTTATATTTACCGTAATATAAAATGATCTAATCGGGTCTCTGTTTGCCTTATCCTAGAAGTTTAATAGTGCATTTCACTCGCTATTTCATGCGCTTTTAGATGCTGCTTAGCCCAATACGCTATCTGAAATAGGAGCGACGTAAATTGAACAAATGTGATAGAATTTAGCTGAATTCTTATATTAACCTCAATGTAAAATGATCTAATCGGGTCTTCGTTCGCCCTACCCTAGAAGTTTAATAGTGCATTTCACTTGTCATTTCATGCGCTTTGAGATGCCGCTTAGCCCAATAAGCTATCTGCAATAGGAGCGACGTAAATTGACCAAATGTGATAGAATTTCGCTGAATTCTTATATTAACCAAAATATAAAATGATCTAATCGGGTCTCTGATTGCCCTATCATAGAAGTTTAATAGTACATTTTACTCGACATTTCTTGCGCTTTGAGATGCCGCTTAGTCCAATACGCTATCTGAAATATCAGCGACGTAAATTGAACAAATGTGAGAGAATTTCGCTGAATTCTTATATTAACCAAAATATAAAATGATATAATCGGGTCTCTGATTGCCCTACCCTAGAAGATTAATAGTGCATTTCACTCGCCATTTCATGCGCTTTGAGATGCCGCTTAGCCCAATACGCTATCTGACATAGGAGCGACGTAAATTGAACAAATGTGATAGAATTTCGCTGAATTCTTATATAACCAAAATATAAAATGATCTAATCGGGTCTCTGATTTCCCTATCATAGAAGTTTAGTAGTGCATTTGACTCGCCATTTCATGCGCTTTGAGATGCCGCTTAGCCCAATACGCTATCTGAAATAGGGGCGACGTAAATTGAACAAATGTGATAGAATTACTCTGAATTCTTATATTAACCGTAATATAAAATGATCTAATCGGGTCTCTGTTTGCCTTACCCTAGAAGTTTAATAGTGCATTTTACTCGCCATTTCATGCGCTTTGAGATGCCGCTTAGCCCAATACGCTATCTGAAATAGGAGCGACGTAAATTGAACAAATGTGATAGAATTTAGCTGAATTCTTATATTAACCTCAATGTAAAATGATCTAATCGGGTCTTCGTTCGCCCTACCCTAGAAGTTTAATAGTGCATTTCACTTGTCATTTCATGCGCTTTGAGATGCCGCTTAGCCCAATAAGCTATCTGCAATAGGAGCGACGTAAATTGACCAAATGTGATAGAATTTCGCTGAATTCTTATATTAACCAAAATATAAAATGATCTAATCGGGTCTCTGATTGCCCTATCATAGAAGTTTAATAGTACATTTTACTCGACATTTCTTGCGCTTTGAGATGCCGCTTAGTCCAATACGCTATCTGAAATATCAGCGACGTAAATTGAACAAATGTGAGAGAATTTCGCTGAATTCTTATATTAACCAAAATATAAAATGATATAATCGGGTCTCTGATTGCCCTACCCTAGAAGATTAATAGTGCATTTCACTCGCCATTTCATGCGCTTTGAGATGCCGCTTAGCCCAATACGCTATCTGACATAGGAGCGACGTAAATTGAACAAATGTGATAGAATTTCGCTGAATTCTTATATAACCAAAATATAAAATGATCTAATCGGGTCTCTGATTTCCCTATCATAGAAGTTTAGTAGTGCATTTGACTCGCCATTTCATGCGCTTTGAGATGCCGCTTAGCCCAATACGCTATCTGAAATAGGGGCGACGTAAATTGAACAAATGTGATAGAATTACTCTGAATTCTTATATTAACCGTAATATAAAATGATCTAATCGGGTCTCTGTTTGCCTTACCCTAGAAGTTTAATAGTGCATTTTACTCGCCATTTCATGCGCTTTGAGATGCCGCTTAGCCCAATACGCTATCTGAAATAGGAGTGACGTAAATTGAACAAATGTGATATAATTTCGCTGAATTCTTAAATTAACCATAATATAAAATGATCTAATGGGGTCTGTGATTGCCCTACCCTAGAAGATTAATAGTGCATTTCACTCGCCATTTCATGCGCTTTGAGATGCCGCTTAGCCCGATACGCTATCTGACATACGAGCGACGTAAATTGAACAAATGTGATAGAATTTCGCTGAATTCTTATATAACCAAAATATAAAATGATCTAATCGGGTCTCTGATTTCCCTATCATAGAAGTTTAGTAGTGCATTTTACTCGCCATTTCATGCGCTTTGAGATGCCGCTTAGCCCAATACGCTATCTGAAATAGGAGCGACGTAAATTGAACAAATGTGATAGAATTTCGCTGAATTCTTATATTAACCAAAATATAAAATGATCTAATCGGGTCTCTGATTTCCCTATCATAGAAGTTTAGTAGTGCATTTTACTCGCCATTTCATGCGCTTTGAGATGCCGCTTAGCCCAATACGCTATCTGAAATAGGAGCGACGTAAATTGAACAAATGTGATAGAATTTCGCTGAATTCTTATATTAACCAAAATATAAAATGATCTAATCGGGTCTCTGATTGCCCTATCATAGAAGTTTAATAGTGCATTTTACTCGCCATTCCACGTGCTTTAAGTTGCCGCTTAGCCCAGTACGCTATCTGAAACAGGAGCTACGTATGTTGAACAAATGTGATATAATTACGCTGAATTATTATATTAACCGTAATATTAAATGATCTAATCGGGTCTCGGTTTGCCTTACCCTAGAAGTTTAATAGTGCATTTTACTCGACATTTCATGCGCTTTGAGATGCCGCTTAGCCCAGTACGCTATCTGCAACATGAGCGACGTAAATTGAACAAATGTGATAGAATTTCGCTGAATTCTTAAATTAACCATAATATAAAATGATCTAATCGGGTCTCTGTTTGCCCTATCCTAGAAGTTTAATAGTACATTTTACTCGCCATTTCTTGCGCTTTGAGATGCCGCTTAGCCCAATACGCTATCTGAAATATCAGCGACGTAAATTGAACAAATGTGAGAGAATCTCGCTGAATTCTTATATTAACCTTAATGTAAAATGATCTAATCGGGTCTCTGTTCGCCCTACCCTAGAAGATTACTAGTGCATTTCACACGTCATTTCATGCGCTTTGAGATGCCGCTTAGCTCAATAAGCTATCTGAAATAGGAGCGACGTAAATCGGACAAACGTGATAGAATTTTTCTGAATTCTTAAATAAACCATAATATGAAATGATCTAATCGGGTCTCTGTTTGCCCTACCCTAGAGGTTTAACAGTGCATTTTACTCGCCATTTCATGCGCTTTAAGATGCCGCCTAGCCCAGTACGCTATCTGAAATAGGAGCGACGTAAATTGAACAAATGTGATAGAATTTCGCTGAATTCTTATATTAACCAAAATATAAAATGATCTAATCGGGTCTCTGATTGCCCTATCATAGAAGTTTGATAGTGTATTTTACTCGACATTCCACGCGCTTTAAGTTGCCGACTAGCCCAGTACGCTATCTGAAATAGGAACTACGTAAGTTGAACAAATGTGACAGAATTACGCTGAATTCTTATATTTACCGTAATATAAAATGATCTAATCGGGTCTCTGTTTGCCTTATCCTAGAAGTTTAATAGTGCATTTTACTCGCCATTTCATGCGCTTTGCGATGCCGCTTAGCCCAATAAGCTATCTGAAATAGCAGCGACGTAAATTGAACAAATGTGATAGCATTTCGCTGAATTCTTATATTAACCAAAATATAAAATGATCTAATCGGGTCTCTGATTGCCCTATCATAGAAGTTTAATAGTGCATTTTACTCGCCATTCCATGCGCTTTAAGGTGCCGCCTAGCCCAGTACGCTATCTGAAATAGGAGCGACGTAAACTGAACAAATGTGATAGAATTTTGCTGAATTCTTAAATTAACCATAATATAAAATGATCTAGTCGGGTCTCTGATTGCCCTACCCTAGAAGTTTAATAGTGCATTTTACTCGCCATTTCATGCGCTTTGAGATGCCGCTTAGCCCAATACGCTATCTGAAATAGGAGCGACGTAAATTGAACAAATGTGATAGAATTTCGCTGAATTCTTATATTAACCAAAATATAAAATGATCTAATCGAGTCTCTGATTGCCCTATCATAGAAGTTTGATAGTGTATTTTACTATACATTCCACGCGCTTTAAGTTGCCGCCTAGCCCAGTACGCTATCTGAACTAGGAGCTACGTATGTTGAACAAATGTGACAGAATTACGCTGAATTCTTATATTAACCGTAATATAAAATGATCTAATCGGGTCTCTGTTTGCCTTATCCTAGAAGTTTAATAGTGCATTTTACTCGCCATTCCACGCGCTTTAAGATGCCGCCTAGCCCAGGACGCTATCTGAAATAGGAGCTACGTAAGGTGAACAAATGTGACAGAGTTACGCTGAATTCTTATATTAACCGCAATATAAAATGATCTAATCGGGTCTCTGTTTGCCTACCCTAGAAGTTTAGTAGTGCATTTTACTCGCCATGTCCAGCGCTTTGAGATGCAGCTTACCCCAATACGCTATCTGAAATAGGAGCGACGTAAATTGAACAAATGTGATAGAATTTCGCTGAATTCTTATATTAACCAAAACATAAAATGATCTAATCGGGTCTCTGATTGCCCTATCATAGAAGTTTAATAGTGCATTTTACCCGCCATTCCACGCGCTTTAAGATGCCGCCTAGCCCAGTACACTATCTGAAATAGGAGCTACGTAAGTTGAACAAATGTGTCAAAGTTACGCTGAATTCTTATATTAACCGCAATATAAAATGATCTAATCGGGTCTCTGTTTGCCTTATCCTAGATGTTTAATAGTGCATTTTACTCGCCATTTCATGCGCTTTGAGATGCCGCTTAGCCCAATACGCTATCTGAAATAGGAGCTACGTAAGTTGTACAAATGTGACAGAATTACGCTGAATTCTTATATTTACCGTAATATAAAATGATCTAATCGGTTCTCTGATTGCCCTACCATAGAAGTTTAATGATGCATTTTACTCGCCATTCCACGCGCTTTAAGTTGCCGCCTAGCCCAGTACGCTATCTGAAATAGGAGCTACGTAAGTTGAACAAATGTGACAGAATTAGGCTGAATTCTTATATTTACCGTAATATAAAATGATCTAATCGGGTCTCTGTTTGCCTTATCCTAGAAGTTTAATAGTGCATTTCACTCGCTATTTCATGCGCTTTTAGATGCTGCTTAGCCCAATACGCTATCTGAAATAGGAGCGACGTAAATTGAACAAATGTGATAGAATTTAGCTGAATTCTTATATTAACCTCAATGTAAAATGATCTAATCGGGTCTTCGTTCGCCCTACCCTAGAAGTTTAATAGTGCATTTCACTTGTCATTTCATGCGCTTTGAGATGCCGCTTAGCCCAATAAGCTATCTGCAATAGGAGCGACGTAAATTGACCAAATGTGATAGAATTTCGCTGAATTCTTATATTAACCAAAATATAAAATGATCTAATCGGGTCTCTGATTGCCCTATCATAGAAGTTTAATAGTACATTTTACTCGACATTTCTTGCGCTTTGAGATGCCGCTTAGTCCAATACGCTATCTGAAATATCAGCGACGTAAATTGAACAAATGTGAGAGAATTTCGCTGAATTATTATATTATCCAAAATATAAAATGATATAATCGGGTCTCTGATTGCCCTACCCTAGAAGATTAATAGTGCATTTCACTCGCCATTTCATGCGCTTTGAGATGCCGCTTAGCCCAATACGCTATCTGACATAGGAGCGACGTAAATTGAACAAATGTGATAGAATTTCGCTGAACTCTAATATAACCAAAATATAAAATGATCTAATCGGGTCTCTGATATCCCTATCATAGAAGTTTAGTTGTGCATTTGACTCGCCATTTCATGCGCTTTGAGATGCCGCTCAGCGCAATACGCTATCTGAAATAGGGGCGACGTAAATTGAACAAATGTGATAGAATTACTCTGAATTCTTATATTAACCGTAATATAAAATGATCTAATCGGGTCTCTGTTTGCCTTACCCTAGAAGTTTAGTAGTGCATTTTACTCGCCATTTCATGCGCTTTGAGATGCCGCTTAGCCCAATACGCTATCTGCAACATGAGCGACGTAAATTGAACAAATGTGATAGAATTTCGCTGAATTCTTATATTAACCAAAATATAAAATGATCTAATCGGGTCTCTGATTGCCCTATCATAGAAGTTTAATAGTGCATTTTACTCGCCATTCCACGCGCTTTAAGGTGCCGCCTAGCCCAGTACGCTATCTGAAATAGGAGCGACGTAAACTGAACAAATGTGATAGAATTTTGCTGAATTCTTAAATTAACCATAATATAAAATGATCTAGTCGGGTCTCTGATTGCCCTACCCTAGAAGTTTAATAGTGCATTTTACTCGCCATTTCATGCGCTTTGAGATGCCGCTTAGCCCAATACGCTATCTGAAATAGGAGCGACGTAAATTGAACAAATGTGATAGAATTTCGCTGAATTCTTATATTAACCAAAATATAAAATGATCTAATCGAGTCTCTGATTGCCCTATCATAGAAGTTTGATAGTGTATTTTACTATACATTCCACGCGCTTTAAGTTGCCGCCTAGCCCAGTACGCTATCTGAACTAGGAGCTACGTATGTTGAACAAATGTGACAGAATTACGCTGAATTCTTATATTAACCGTAATATAAAATGATCTAATCGGGTCTCTGTTTGCCTTATCCTAGAAGTTTAATAGTGCATTTTACTCGCCATTCCACGCGCTTTAAGATGCCGCCAAGCCCAGTACGCTATCTGAAATAGGAGCGACGTATGTTGAACAAATGTGATAGAATTACGCTGAATTCTTATATTAACCGTAATATAAAATGATCTAATCGGTTCTCTGATTGCCCTACCATAGAAGTTTAATGGTGCATTTTACTCGCCATTCCACGCGCTTTAAGTTGCCGCCTAGCCCAGTACGCTATCTGAAATAGGAGCTACGTAAGTTGAACAAATGTGACAGAATTAGGCTGAATTCTTATATTTACCGTAATATAAAATGATCTAATCGGGTCTCTGTTTGCCTTATCCTAGAAGTTTAATAGTGCACTTCACTCGCTATTTCATGCGCTTTTAGATGCTGCTTAGCCCAATACGCTATCTGAAATAGGAGCGACGTAAATTGAACAAATGTGATAGAATTTAGCTGAATTCTTATATTAACCTCAATGTAAAATGATCTAATCGGGTCTTCGTTCGCCCTACCCTAGAAGTTTAATAGTGCATTTCACTTGTCATTTCATGCGCTTTGAGATGCCGCTTAGCCCAATAAGCTATCTGCAATAGGAGCGACGTAAATTGACCAAATGTGATAGAATTTCGCTGAATTCTTATATTAACCAAAATATAAAATGATCTAATCGGGTCTCTGATTGCCCTATCATAGAAGTTTAATAGTACATTTTACTCGACATTTCTTGCGCTTTGAGATGCCGCTTAGCCCAATACACTATCTGAAATAGGGGCGACGTAAATTGAACAAATGTGATAGAATTACTCTGAATTCTTATATTAACCGTAATATAAAATGATCTAATCGGGTCTCTGTTTGCCTTACCCTAGAAGTTTAATAGTGCATTTTACTCGCCATTTCATGCGCTTTGAGATGCCGCTTAGCCCAATACGCTATCTGAAATAGGAGTGACGTAAATTGAACAAATGTGATATAATTTCGCTGAATTCTTAAATTAACCATAATATAAAATGATCTAATGGGGTCTGTGATTGCCCTACCCTAGAAGATTAATAGTGCATTTCACTCGCCATTTCATGCGCTTTGAGATGCCGCTTAGCCCGATACGCTATCTGACATAGGAGCGACGTAAATTGAACAAATGTGATAGAATTTCGCTGAATTCTTATATAACCAAAATATAAAATGATCTAATCGGGTCTCTGATTTCCCTATCATAGAAGTTTAGTAGTGCATTTTACTCGCCATTTCATGCGCTTTGAGATGCCGCTTAGCCCAATACGCTATCTGAAATAGGAGCGACGTAAATTGAACAAATGTGATAGAATTTCGCTGAATTCTTATATTAACCAAAATATAAAATGATCTAATCGGGTCTCTGATTGCCCTATCATAGAAGTTTAATAGTGCATTTTACTCGCCATTCCACGTGCTTTAAGTTGCCGCTTAGCCCAGTACGCTATCTGAAACAGGAGCTACGTATGTTGAACAAATGTGATATAATTACGCTGAATTATTATATTAACCGTAATATTAAATGATCTAATCGGGTCTCGGTTTGCCTTACCCTAGAAGTTTAATAGTGCATTTTACTCGACATTTCATGCGCTTTGAGATGCCGCTTAGCCCAGTACGCTATCTGCAACATGAGCGACGTAAATTGAACAAATGTGATAGAATTTCGCTGAATTCTTAAATTAACCATAATATAAAATGATCTAATCGGGTCTCTGTTTGCCCTACCCTAGAAGTTTAATAGTACATTTTACTCGCCATTTCTTGCGCTTTGAGATGCCGCTTAGCCCAATACGCTATCTGAAATATCAGCGACGTAAATTGAACAAATGTGAGAGAATCTCGCTGAATTCTTATATTAACCTTAATGTAAAATGATCTAATCGGGTCTCTGTTCGCCCTACCCTAGAAGATTACTAGTGCATTTCACACGTCATTTCATGCGCTTTGAGATGCCGCTTAGCTCAATAAGCTATCTGAAATAGGAGCGACGTAAATCGGACAAACGTGATAGAATTTTTCTGAATTCTTAAATAAACCATAATATGAAATGATCTAATCGGGTCTCTGTTTGCCCTACCCTAGAGGTTTAACAGTGCATTTTACTCGCCATTTCATGCGCTTTGAGATGCCGCTTAGCCCAATACGCTATCTGAAATAGGAGCGACGTAAATTGAACAAATGTGATAGAATTTCGCTGAATTCTTATATTAACCAAAATATAAAATGATCTAATCGGGTCTCTGATTGCCCTATCATAGAAGTTTGATAGTGTATTTTACTCGACATTCCACGCGCTTTAAGTTGCCGACTAGCCCAGTACGCTATCTGAAATAGGAACTACGTAAGTTGAACAAATGTGACAGAATTACGCTGAATTCTTATATTTACCGTAATATAAAATGATCTAATCGGGTCTCTGTTTGCCTTATCCTAGAAGTTTAATAGTGCATTTTACTCGCCATTTCATGCGCTTTGCGATGCCGCTTAGCCCAATAAGCTATCTGAAATAGCAGCGACGTAAATTGAACAAATGTGATAGCATTTCGCTGAATTCTTATATTAACCAAAATATAAAATGATCTAATCGGGTCTCTGATTGCCCTATCATAGAAGTTTAATAGTGCATTTTACTCGCCATTCCATGCGCTTTAAGGTGCCGCCTAGCCCAGTACGCTATCTGAAATAGGAGCGACGTAAACTGAACAAATGTGATAGAATTTTGCTGAATTCTTAAATTAACCATAATATAAAATGATCTAGTCGGGTCTCTGATTGCCCTACCCTAGAAGTTTAATAGTGCATTTTACTCGCCATTTCATGCGCTTTGAGATGCCGCTTAGCCCAATACGCTATCTGAAATAGGAGCGACGTAAATTGAACAAATGTGATAGAATTTCGCTGAATTCATATATTAACCAAAATATAAAATGATCTAATCGAGTCTCTGATTGCCCTATCATAGAAGTTTGATAGTGTATTTTACTATACATTCCACGCGCTTTAAGTTGCCGCCTAGCCCAGTACGCTATCTGAACTAGGAGCTACGTATGTTGAACAAATGTGACAGAATTACGCTGAATTCTTATATTAACCGTAATATAAAATGATCTAATCGGGTCTCTGTTTGCCTTATCCTAGAAGTTTAATAGTGCATTTTACTCGCCATTCCACGCGCTTTAAGATGCCGCCTAGCCCAGGACGCTATCTGAAATAGGAGCGACGTAAGGTGAACAAATGTGACAGAGTTACGCTGAATTCTTATATTAACCGCAATATAAAATGATCTAATCGGGTCTCTGTTTGCCTACCCTAGAAGTTTAGTAGTGCATTTTACTCGCCATGTCCAGCGCTTTGAGATGCAGCTTACCCCAATACGCTATCTGAAATAGGAGCGACGTAAATTGAACAAATGTGATAGAATTTCGCTGAATTCTTATATTAACCAAAACATAAAATGATCTAATCGGGTCTCTGATTGCCCTATCATAGAAGTTTAATAGTGCATTTTACCCGCCATTCCACGCGCTTTAAGATGCCGCCTAGCCCAGTACGCTATCTGAAATAGGAGCTACGTAAGTTGAACAAATGTGTCAAAGTTACGCTGAATTCTTATATTAACCGCAATATAAAATGATCTAATCGGGTCTCTGTTTGCCTTATCCTAGATGTTTAATAGTGCATTTTACTCGCCATTTCATGCGCTTTGAGATGCCGCTTAGCCCAATACGCTATCTGAAATAGGAGCTACGTAAGTTGTACAAATGTGACAGAATTACGCTGAATTCTTATATTTACCGTAATATAAAATGATCTAATCGGTTCTCTGATTGCCCTACCATAGAAGTTTAATGGTGCATTTTACTCGCCATTCCACGCGCTTTAAGTTGCCGCCTAGCCCAGTACGCTATCTGAAATAGGAGCTACGTAAGTTGAACAAATGTGACAGAATTAGGCTGAATTCTTATATTTACCGTAATATAAAATGATCTAATGGGGTCTCTGTTTGCCTTATCCTAGAAGTTTAATAGTGCATTTCACTCGATATTTCATGCGCTTTTAGATGCTGCTTAGCCCAATACGCTATCTGAAATAGGAGCGACGTAAATTGAACAAATGTGATAGAATTTAGCTGAATTCTTATATTAACCTCAATGTAAAATGATCTAATCGGGTCTTCGTTCGCCCTACCCTAGAAGTTTAATAGTGCATTTCACTTGTCATTTCATGCGCTTTGAGATGCCGCTTAGCCCAATAAGCTATCTGCAATAGGAGCGACGTAAATTGACCAAATGTGATAGAATTTCGCTGAATTCTTATATTAACCAAAATATAAAATGATCTAATCGGGTCTCTGATTGCCCTATCATAGAAGTTTAATAGTACATTTTACTCGACATTTCTTGCGCTTTGAGATGCCGCTTAGTCCAATACGCTATCTGAAATATCAGCGACGTAAATTGAACAAATGTGAGAGAATTTCGCTGAATTCTTATATTAACCAAAATATAAAATGATATAATCGGGTCTCTGATTGCCCTACCCTAGAAGATTAATAGTGCATTTCACTCGCCATTTCATGCGCTTTGAGATGCCGCTTAGCCCAATACGCTATCTGACATAGGAGCGACGTAAATTGAACAAATGTGATAGAATTTCGCTGAATTCTTATATAACCAAAATATAAAATGATCTAATCGGGTCTCTGATTTCCCTATCATAGAAGTTTAGTAGTGCATTTGACTCGCCATTTCATGCGCTTTGAGATGCCGCTTAGCCCAATACGCTATCTGAAATAGGGGCGACGTAAATTGAACAAATGTGATAGAATTACTCTGAATTCTTATATTAACCGTAATATAAAATGATCTAATCGGGTCTCTGTTTGCCTTACCCTAGAAGTTTAATAGTGCATTTTACTCGCCATTTCATGCGCTTTGAGATGCCGCTTAGCCCAATACGCTATCTGAAATAGGAGTGACGTAAATTGAACAAATGTGAGAGAATTTCGCTGAATTCTTATATTAACCAAAATATAAAATGATATAATCGGGTCTCTGATTGCCCTACCCTAGAAGATTAATAGTGCATTTCACTCGCCATTTCATGCGCTTTGAGATGCCGCTTAGCCCAATACGCTATCTGACATAGGAGCGACGTAAATTGAACAAATGTGATAGAATTTCGCTGAATTCTTATATAACCAAAATATAAAATGATCTAATCGGGTCTCGGATTTCCCTATCATAGAAGTTTAGTAGTGCATTTGACTCGCCATTTCATGCGCTTTGAGATGCCGCTTAGCCCAATACGCTATCTGAAATAGGGGCGACGTAAATTGAACAAATGTGATATAATTACTCTGAATTCTTATATTAACCGTAATATAAAATGATCTAATCGGGTCTCTGTTTGCCTTACCCTAGAAGTTTAATAGTGCATTTTACTCGTCATTTCATGCGCTTTGAGATGCCGCTTAGCCCAATACGCTATCTGAAATAGGAGTGACGTAAATTGAACAAATGTGATATAATTTCGCTGAATTCTTAAATTAACCATAATATAAAATGATCTAATGGGGTCTGTGATTGCCCTACCCTAGAAGATTAATAGTGCATTTCACTCGCCATTTCATGCGCTTTGAGATGCCGCTTAGCCCGATACGCTATCTGACATAGGAGCGACGTAAATTGAACAAATGTGATAGAATTTCGCTGAATTCTTATATTAACCAAAATATAAAATGATCTAATCGGGTCTCTGATTGCCCTATCATAGAAGTTTAATAGTGCATTTTACTCGCCATTCCACGCGCTTTAAGTTGCCGCCTAGCCCAGTACGCTATCTGAAATAGGAGCTACGTAAGTTGAACAAATGTGACAGAATTACGCTGAATTCTTATATTAACCGTAATATAAAATGATCTAATCGGGTCTCTGTTTGCCCTGCCCTAGAAGTTTAATAGTGCATTTTACTCGCCATTTCTTGCGCTTTGAGATGCCGCTTAGCCCAGTACGCTATCTGAAATAGGAGCGACGTAAATTGAACAAATGTGATAGAATTTTGCTGAATTCTTATATTAACCATAATGTAAAATGATCGAATCGGGTCTCTGATTGCCCTACCCTAGAAGTTTAATAGTTCATTTTACTCGCCATTTCTTGCGCTTTGAGATGCCGCTTAGCCCAATACGCTATCTGAAATATCAGCGACGTAAATTGAACAAATGTGAGAGAATCTCGCTGAATTCTTATATTAACCAAAATATAAAATGATCTAATCGGGTCTATGATTGCCCTATCATAGAAGTTTAAAAGTGCATTTTACTCGCCATTCCACGCGCTTTAAGATGCCGCCTAGCCCAGTACGCTATCTGAAATAGGAGCGACGTAAATTGAACAAATGTGATAAAATTTCGCTGAATACTTATATTAACCGTAATATAAAATGATCTAATCGGGTCTCTGTTTGCCCTACCCTAGAAGTTTAACAGTGCATTTTACTCGTCATTTCATGCGCTTCGAGATGCCGCATAGCCCAATACGCTATCTGACATAGGAGCGACGTAAATTGAACAAATGTGATAGAATTTCGCTGAATTCTTAAATTAACCATAATATAAAATGATCTAATGGGGTCTCTGATTGCCCTACCCTAGAAGATTAATAGTGCATTTCACTCGCCATTTCATGCGCTTTGAGATGCCGCTTAGCCCAATACGCTATCTGACATAGGAGCGACGTAAATTGAACAAATGTGATAGAATTTCGGTGAATTCTTATATTAACCAAAATATAAATTGATCTAATCGGGTCTCTGATTGCCCTATCATAGAAGTTTAATAGTGCATTTTACTCGCCATTCCACGCGCTTTAAGTTGCCGCCTAGCCCAGTACGCTATCTGAAATAGGAGCTACGTAAGTTGAACAAATGTGACAGAATTACGCTGAATTCTTATATTAACCGTAATATAAAATGATCTAATCGGGTCTCTGTTTGCCCTACCCTAGAAGTTTAATAGTGCATTCTACTCGCCATTTCTTGCGCTTTGAGATGCCGCTTAGCCCAGTACGCTTTCTGAAATAGGAGCGACGTAAATTGAACAAATGTGATAGAATTTCCCTGAATTCTTATATTAACCTTAATGTAAAATGATCTAATCGGGTCTCTGATTGCCCTACCCTAGAAGTTTAATAGTTCATTTTACTCGCCATTTCTTGCGCTTTGAGATGCCGCTTAGCCCAATACGCTATCTAAAATATCAGCGACGTAAATTGAACAAATGTGAGAGAATCTCGCTGAATTCTTATATTAACCAAAATATAAAATGATCTAATCGGGTCTATGATTGCCCTATCATAGAAGTTTAAAAGTGCATTTTACTCGCCATTCCACGCGCTTTAAGATGCCGCTTAGCCCAATACGCTATCTGACATAGGAGCGACGTAAATTGAACAAATGTGATAGAATTTCGCTGAATTCTTAAATTAACCATAATATAAAATGATCTAATGGGGTCTCTGATTGCCCTACCCTAGAAGATTAATAG
Source organism: Macropis europaea (assembly GCA_916610135.2). Lineage (NCBI taxonomy): Eukaryota > Metazoa > Arthropoda > Insecta > Hymenoptera > Melittidae > Macropis > Macropis europaea. The sequence goes on from CAKAJE020000788.1 coordinate 169,598, forward strand.
TGCATTTCACTCGCCATTTCATGTGCTTTGAGATGCCGCTTAGCCCAAGACGCTATCTGACATAGGAGCGACGTAAATTGAACAAATGTGATAGAATTTCCCTGAATTCTTATATTAACCTTAATGTAAAATGATCTAATCGGGTCTCTGATTGACCTACCCTAGAAGTTTAACAGTTCATTTTACTCGCCATTTCTTGCGCTTTGAGATGCCGCTTAGCCCAATACGCTATCTGAAATATCAGCGACGTAAATTGAACAAATGTGAGAGAATCTCGCTGAATTCTTATATTAACCAACATATAAAATGATCTAATCGGGTCTCTGTTTGCCCTACCCTAGAGGTTTAACAGTGCATTTTACTCGCCATTTCATGCGCTTTGAGATGCCGCTTAGCCCAATACGCTATCTGAAATAGGAGCGACGTAAATTGAACAAATGTGATAGAATTTCGCTGAATTCTTATATTAACCAAAATATAAAATGATCTAATCGGCGCTCTGATTGCCCTATCATAGAAGTTTGATAGTGTATTTTACTCGACATTCCACGCGCTTTAAGTTGCCGACTAGCCCAGTATGCTATCTGAAATAGGAACTACGTAAGTTGAACAAATGTGACAGAATTACGCTGAATTCTTATATTTACCGTAATATAAAATGATCTAATCGGGTCTCTGTTTGCCCTACCCTAGAAGTTTAATAGTGCATTTTACTCGCCATTTCTTGCGCTTTGAGATGCCGCTTAGCCCAGTACATTATCTGAAATAGGAGCGACGTAAATTGAACAAATGTGATAGAATTTTGCTGAATTCTTATATTAACCGTAATATAAAATGATCTAATCGGGTCTCTGTTTGCCCTACCCTAGAAGTTTAATAGTGCATTTTACTCGCCATTTCTTGCGCTTTGAGATGCCGCTTAGCCCAGTACGCTATCTGACATAGGAGCGACGTAAATTGAACAAATGTGATAGAATTTCGCTGAATTCTTAAATTAACCATAATATAAAATGATCTAATGGGGTCTCTGATTGCCCTATCATAGAAGTTTAGTAGTGCATTTTACTCGCCCTTCCACGCGCTTTGAGATACCGCCTTGACCAGTACGCTATCTGAAATAGGAGCGACGTAAGTTGAACAAATGTGATAGAATTACGCTGAATTCTTATATTAACCGTAATATAAAATGATCTAATCGGGTCTCTGTTTGCCCTACCCTAGAAGTTTAATAGTGCATTTTACTCGCCATTTCTTGCGCTTTGAGATGCCGCTTAGCCCAGTATGCTATCTGAAATAGGAGCGACGTAAATTGAACAAATGTGATAGAATTTTGCTGAATTCTTAAATTAACCATAATATAAAATGATCTAATCGGGTCTCTGTTTGCCCTACCCTAGAAGTTTAATAGTGCATTTCACTCATCATTTCATGCGCTTTGCGATGCCGCTTAGCCCAATAAGCTATCTGAAATAGGAGCGACGCAAATTGAACAAATGTGATGGAATTTCGCTGAATTCTTATATTAACCAAAATATAAAATGATCTAATCGGGTCTCTGATTGCCCTATCATAGAAGTTTAATAGTACATTTTACTCGACATTTCTTGCGCTTTGAGATGCCGCTTAGCCCAATACGCTATCTGAAATAGGAGCGACGTAAATTGAACAAATGTGATAGAATTTCCATGAAATCTTATATTAAACAAAATATAAAATGATCTAAACGGGACTCTGATTGCCCTATCATAGAAGTTTAGTAGTGCATTTTACTCGCCCTTCCACGCGCTTTAAGATGCCGCCTAGCCCAGTACACTATCTGAAATAGGAGCGACGTATGTTGAACAAATTTGATATAATTACGCTGCATTCTTATATTAACCGTAATATTAAATGATCTAATCGGGTCTCGGTTTGCCTTACCCTAGAAGTTTAATAGTGCATTTTACTCGCCATTTCATGCGCTTTGAGATGCCGCTTAGCCCAATACGCTATCTGCAACATGAGCGACGTAAATTGAACAAATGTGATAGAATTTCGCTGAATTCTTAAATTAACCATAATATAAAATGATCTAATCGGGTCTCTGTTTGCCCTACCCTAGAAGTTTAATAGTGCACTTTACTCGCCATTTCTTGCGCTTTGAGATGCCGCTTAGCCCAGTACGCTATCTGAAATAGGAGCGACGTAAATTGATCAAATGTGATAGAATTTCGCTGAATTCTTTTATTAACCATAACGTAAAATGATCTAATCGGGTCTCTGTTCGCCCTAGCGTAGAAGCTTAACTGTGCATTTTATTCGTCATTGCATGCGCTTTGAGATGCCGCTTAGCCCAATACGCTATCTGAAATAGGAGCGACGTAAATTGAACAAATGTGATAGAATTTCGCTGAATTCTTATATTAACCAAAATATAAAATGATCTAATCGGGTCTCTGTTTGCCCTACCCTAGAAGTTTAATAGTGCATTTTACTCGCCATTTCTCGCGATTCGAGTTGCCGCTTAGCCCAATACGCTATCTGAAATATCAGCGACGTTGATTGAACAAATGTGAGAGAATTTCGCTGAATTCTTAAATTAACCATAATATAAAATGATCTTATCGGGTCCCTGTTTGCCCTACCCTAGAAGTTTAATAGTGCATTTTACTCGACATTTCTTGCGCTTTGAGATGCCGCTTAGTCCAATACGCTATCTGAAATATCAGCGACGTAAATTGAACAAATGTGAGAGAATTTCGCTGAATTCTTATATTAACCAAAATATAAAATGATCTAGTCGGGTCTCTGATTACCCTATCATAGAAGTTTAGTAGTGCATTTTACTCGCCCTTCCACGCGCTTTGAGATACCGCCTTGCCCAGTACGCTATCTGAAATAGGAGCGACGTAAGTTGAACAAATGTGATAGAATTACGCTGAATTCTTATATTAACCGTAATATAAAATGATCTAATCGGGTCTCTGTTTGCCCTACCCTAGAAGTTTAACAGTGCATTTTACTCGTCATTTCATGCGCTTCGAGATGCCGCATAGCCCACTACGCTATCTGACATAGGAGCGACGTAAATTGAACAAATGTGATAGAATTTCGCTGAATTCTTATATTAACCAAAATATAAAATGATCTAATCGGGTCTCTGTTTGCCCTACCCTAGAAGTTTAATAGTGCATTTCACTCGTCATATCATGCGCTTTGCGATGCCGCTTAGCCCAATAAGCTATCTGAAATAGGAGCGCCGTAAATTGAAAAAATGTGATAGAATTTCGCTGAATTCTTATATTAACCAAAATATAAAATGATCTAATCGGGTCTCTGATTGCCCTATCATAGAAGTTTAATAGTGCATTGTACTCGCTATTCCACGCGCTTTAAGATGCCGCCTAGCCCAGTACGCTATCTGAAATAGGAGCGACGTATGTTGAACGAATGTGATAGAATTTCCCTGAATTCTTATATTAACCTTAATGTAAAATGATCTAATCGGGTCTCTGATTGCCCTACCCAAGAACTTTAATAGTTCATTTTACTCGCCATTTCTTGCGCTTTGAGATGCCGCTCAGCCCAATACGCTATCTAAAATATCAGCGACGTAAATTGAACAAATGTGAGAGAATCTCGCTGAATTCTTATATTAACCAAAATATAAAATGATCTAATCGGGTCTCTGTTTGCCCTACCCTAGAAGTTTAATAGTGCATTTTACTCGCCATTTCTCGCGCTTCGAGTTGCCGCTTAGCCCAATACGCTATCTGAAATATCAGCGACGTAAATTGAACAAATGTGAGAGAATTTCGCTGAATTCTTAAATTAACCATAATATAAAATGATCTAATCGGGTCTATGATTGCCCTATCATAGAAGTTTAAAAGTGCATTTTACTCGCCATTCCACGCGCTTTAAGATGCCGCCTAGCCCAGTACGCTATCTGAAATAGGAGCGACGTAAATTGAACAAATGTGATAGAATTTCGCTGAATTCTTATATTAACCGTAATATAAAATGATCTAATCGGGTCTCTGTTTGCCCTACCCTAGAAGTTTAACAGTGCATTTTACTCGTCATTTCATGCGCTTCGAGATGCCGCAGAGCCCAATACGCTATCTGACATAGGAGCGACGTAAATTGAACAAATGTGATAGAATTTCGCTGAATTCTTAAATTAACCATAATATAAAATGATCTAATGGGGTCTCTGATTGCCCTACCCTAGAAGATTAATAGTGCATTTCACTCGCCATTTCATGCGCTTTGAGATGCCGCTTAACCCAATACGCTATCTGACATAGGAGCGACGTAAATTGAACAAATGTGATAGAATTTCGCTGAATTCTTATATTAACCAAAATATAAAATGATCTAATCGGGTCTCTGATTGCCCTATCATAGAAGTTTAATAGTGCATTTTACTCGCCATTCCACGCGCTTTAAGTTGCCGCCTAGCCCAGTACGCTATCTGAAATAGGAGCTACGTAAGTTGAACAAATGTGACAGAATTACGCTGAATTCTTATATTAACCGTAATATAAAATGATCTAATCGGGTCTCTGTTTGCCCTACCCTAGAAGTTTAATAGTGCATTCTACTCGCCATTTCTTGCGCTTTGAGATGCCGCTTAGCCCAGTACGCTATCTGAAATAGGAGCGACGTAAATTGAACAAATGTGATAGAATTTCCCTGAATTCTTATATTAACCTTAATGTAAAATGATCTAATCGGGTCTCTGATTGCCCTACCCTAGAAGTTTAATAGTTCATTTTACTCGCCATTTCTTGCGCTTTGAGATGCCGCTTAGCCCAATACGCTATCTAAAATATCAGCGACGTAAATTGAACAAATGTGAGAGAATCTCGCTGAATTCTTATATTAACCAAAATATAAAATGATCTAATCCGGTCTATGATTGCCCTATCATAGAAGTTTAAAAGTGCATTTTACTCGCCATTCCACGCGCTTTAAGATGCCGCCTAGCCCAGTACGCTATCTGAAATAGGAGCGACGTAAATTGAACAAATGTGATAGAATTTCGCTGAATTCTTATATTAACCGTAATATAAAATGATCTAATCGGGTCTCTGTTTGCCCTACCCTAGAAGTTTAACAGTGCATTTTACTCGTCATTTCATGCGCTTCGAGATGCCGCAGAGCCCAATACGCTATCTGACATAGGAGCGACATAAATTGAACAAATGTGATAGAATTTCGCTGAATTCTTAAATTAACCATAATATAAAATGATCTAATGGGGTCTCTGATTGCCCTACCCTAGAAGATTAATAGTGCATTTCACTCGCCATTTCATGCGCTTTGAGATGCCGCTTAGCCCAAGACGCTATCTGACATAGGAGCGACGTACATTGAACAAATGTGATAGAATTTCGCTGAATTCTTATATTAACCAAAATATAAAATGATCTAATCGTGTCTCTGTTTGCCCTACCCTAGAAGTTTAATAGTGCATTTCACTCGTCATATCATGCGCTTTGCGATGCCGCTTAGCCCAATAAGCTATCTGAAATAGGAGCGCCGTAAATTGAACAAATGTGATAGAATTTCGCTGAACTCTTATATTAACCAAAATATAAAATGATCTAATCGGGTCTCTGATTGCCCTATCATAGAAGTTTAATAGTGCACTCTACTCGCTATTCCACGCGCTTTAAGATGCCGCCTAGCCCAGTACGCTATCTGAAATAGGAGCGACGTATGTTGAACAAATGTGATAGAATTTCCCTGAATTCTTATATTAACCTTAATGTAAAATGATCTAATCGGGTCTCTGATTGCCCTACCCTAGAAGTTTAATAGTTCATTTTACTCGCCATTTCTTGCGCTTTGAGATGCCGCTTAGCCCAATACGCTATCTGAAATATCAGCGACGTAAATTGAACAAATGTGAGAGAATCTCGCTGAATTATTATATTAACCAAAATATAAAATGATCTAATCGGGTCTCTGATTGCCCTATCATAGAAGTTTAATAGGGCATTTTACTCGCCATTTCATGCGCTTTGAGATGCCGCTTAGCCCAATACGCTATCTGAAATAGGGGCGACGTAAATTGAACAAATGTGATAGAATTACTCTGAATTCTTATATTAACCGTAATATAAAATGATCTAATCGGGTCTCTGTTTGCCTTACCCTAGAAGTTTAATAGTGCATTTTACTCGCCATTTCATGCGCTTTGAGATGCCGCTTAGCCCAATACGCTATCTGAAATAGGAGTGACGTAAATTGAACAAATGTGATATAATTTCGCTGAATTCTTAAATTAACCATAATATAAAATGATCTAATGGGGTCTGTGATTGCCCTACCCTAGAAGATTAATAGTGCATTTCACTCGCCATTTCATGCGCTTTGAGATGCCGCTTAGCCCGATACGCTATCTGACATAGGAGCGACGTAAATTGAACAAATGTGATAGAATTTCGCTGAATTCTTATATTAACCAAAATATAAAATGATCTAATCGGGTCTCTGATTGCCCTATCATAGAAGTTTAATAGTGCATTTTACTCGCCATTCCACGCGCTTTAAGTTGCCGCCTAGCCCAGTACGCTATCTGAAATAGGAGCTACGTAAGTTGAACAAATGTGATAGAATTTTGCTGAATTCTTAAATTAACCATAATATAAAATGATATAATCGGGTCTCTGTTTGCCCTACCCAAGAACTGTAATAGTGCATTTCTCTCGTCATTTCATGCGCTTTGAGATTCCGCTTAGCCCAATACGCTATCTGAAATAGGAGCGACGTAAATTGAACAAATGTGATAGAATTTCCGTGAAATCTTATATTAAACAAAATATAAAATGATCTAAACGGGACTCTGATTGCCCTATCATAGAAGTTTAGTAGTGCATTTTACTCGCCCTTCAACGCGCTTTAAGATGCCGCCTAGCCCAGTACACTATCTGAAATAGGAGCGACGTATGTTGAACAAATGTGATATAATTACGCTGAATTCTTATATTAACCGTAATATTAAATGATCTAATCGGGTCTCGGTTTGCCTTACCCTAGAAGTTTAATAGTGCATTTTACTCGCCATTTCATGCGCTTTGAGATGCCGCTTAGCCCAATACGCTATCTGCAACATGAGCGACGTAAATTGAACAAATGTGATAGAATTTCGCTGAATTCTTAAATTAACCATAATATAAAATGATCTGATCGGGTCTCTGTTTGCCCTACCCTGGAAGTTTAATAGTACATTTTACTCGCCATTTCTTGCGCTTTGAGATGCCGCTTAGCCCAATACGCTATCTGAAATATCAGCGACGTAAATTGAACAAATGTGAGAGAATCTCGCTGAATTCTTATATTAACCTTAATGTAAAATGATCTAATCGGGTCTCTGTTCGCCCTACCCTAGAAGATTACTAGTGCATTTCACACGTCATTTCATGCGCTTTGAGATGCCGCTTAGTTCAATAAGCTATCTGAAATAGGAGCGACGTAAATTGAACAAATGTGATAGAATATCGCTGAATTCTTATATTAACCTCAATGTAAAATGATCTAATCGGGTCTTTGTTCGCCCTACCCTAGAAGTTTAATAGTGCATTTAACTCGTCATTTCATGCGCGTTGAGATGCCGCTTAGCCCAATAAGCTATCTGAAATAGGAGCGACGTAAATTGACCAAATGTGATAGAATTTCGCTGAATTCTTATATAACCAAAATATAAAATGATCTAATCGGGTCTCTGATTGCCCTATCATAGAAGTTTAATAGTGAATTTTACTCGCCATTCCACGCGCTTTAAGATGCCGCTTAGCCCAATACGCTATCAGCAATAGGAGCGACGTAAATTGAACAAATGTGATAGAATTTCGCTGAATTCTTAAATTAACCATAATATAAAATGATCTAATCGGGTCTCTGTTTGCCCTACCCTAGAAGTTTAACAGTGCATTTTACTCGCCATTTCATGCGCTTTGAGATGCCGCTTAGCCCAATACGCTATCTGAAATAGGAGCGACGTAAATTGAACAAATGTGATAGAATTTCGCTGAATTCTTAAATTAACCATAACATAAAATGATGTGATGGGGTCTCTGTTTGCCCTACCCTAGAAGTTTAATAGTGCATTTGACTCGTCATTTCATGCGCTTTGAGATGCCGCTTAGCCCAATACGCTATCTGAAATAGGAGCGATGTAAATTGATCAAATGTGATAGAATTTCGCTGAATTCTTTTATTAACCATAACGTAAAATGATCTAATCGGTTCTCTGTTCGCCCTAGCGTAGAAGCTTAACTGTGCATTTTATTCGTCATTGCATGCGCTTTGAGATGCCGCTTAGCCCAATACGCTATCTGAAATAGGAGCGACGTAAATTGAACAAATGTGATAGAATTTCGCTGAATTCTTATATTAACCAAAATATAAAATGATCTAATCGGGTCTCTGTTTGCCCTACCCTAGGAGTTTAATAGTGCATTTTACTCGCCATTTCTCGCGCTTCGAGTTGCCGCTTAGCCCAATACGCTATCTGAAATATCAGCGACGTAAATTGAACAAATGTGAGAGAATTTCGTTGAATTCTTAAATTAACCATAATATAAAATGATCTTATCGGGTCCCTGTTTGCCCTACCCTAGAAGTTTAATAGTGCATTTTACTCGACATTTCTTGCGCTTTGAGATGCCGCTTAGTCCAATACGCTATCTGAAATATCAGCGACGTAAATTGAACAAATGTGAGAGAATTTCGCTGAATTCTTATATTAACCAAAATATAAAATGATCTAGTCGGGTCTCTGATTACCCTATCATAGAAGTTTAGTAGTGCATTTTACTCGCCCTTCCACGCGCTTTGAGATACCGCCTTGCCCAGTACGCTATCTGAAATAGGAGCGACGTAAGTTGAACAAATGTGATAGAATTACGCTGAATTCTTATATTAACCGTAATATAAAATGATCTAATCGGGTCTCTGTTTGCCCTACCCTAGAAGTTTAACAGTGCATTTTACTCGTCATTTCATGCGCTTCGAGATGCCGCATAGCCCACTACGCTATCTGACATAGGAGCGACGTAAATTGAACAAATGTGATAGAATTTCGCTGAATTCTTAAATTAACCATAATATAAAATGATCTAATGGGATCTCTGATTGCCCTACCCTAGAAGATTAATAGTGCATTTCACTCGCCATTTCATGCGCTTTGAGATGCCGCTTAGACCAATACGCTATCTGACATAGGAGCGACGTAAATTGAACAAATGTGATAGAATTTCGCTGAATTCTTATATTAACCAAAATATAAAATGATCTAATGGGGTCTCTGATTGCCCTACCCTAGAAAATTAATAGTGCATTTCACTCGCCATTTCATGCGCTTTGAGATGCCGCTTAGCCCAAGACGCTATCTGACATAGGAGCGACGTAAATTGAACAAATGTGATAGAATTTCGCTGAATTCTTATATTAACCAAAATATAAAATGATCTAATCGGGTCTCTGTTTACCCTACCCTAGAAGTTTAATAGTGCATTGTACTCGCTATTCCACGCGTTTTAAGATGCCGCCTAGCCCAGTACGCTATCTGAAATAGGAGCGACGTAAATTCAACAAATGTGATAGAATTGCGCTGAATTCTTATATTAACCGTAATATAAAATGATCTAATCGGGTCTCTGATTGCCCTATCATAGAAGTTTAATAGTGCATTGTACTCGCTATTCCACGCGCTTTAAGATGCCGCCTAGCCCAGTACGCTATCTGAAATAGGAGCGACGTATGTTGAACAAATGTGATAGAATTTCCCTGAATTCTTATATTAACCTTAATGTAAAATGATCTAATCGGGTCTCTGATTGCCCTACCCTAGAAGTTTAATAGTTCATTTTACTCGCCATTTCTTGCGCTTTGAGATGCCGCTTAGCCCAATACGCTATCTGAAATATCAGCGACGTAAATTGAACCAATGTGAGAGAATCTCGCTGAATTCTTATATTAACCAAAATATAAAATGATCTAATCGGGTCTCTGATTGCCCTATCATAGAAGTTTAATAGTGCATTTTACTCGCCATTCCACGCGCTTTAAGTTGCCGCCTAGCCCAGTACGCTATCAGAAATAGGAGCTACGTAAGTTGAACAAATGTGACAGAATTACGCTGAATTCTTATATTAACCGTAATATAAAATGATCTAATCGGGTCTCTGTTTGCCCTACCCTACAAGTTTAATAGTGCATTTCACTCGTCATTTCATGCCCTTTGCGATGCCGCTTAGCCCAATAAGCTATCTGAAATAGGAGCGACGTAAATTGAACAAATGTGATAGAATTTCGCTGAATTCTTATATTAACCAAAATATAAAATGATCTAATCGGGTCTCTGATTGCCCTATCATAGAAGTTTAAAAGTGCATTTTACTCGCCATTCCACGCGCTTTAAGATGCCGCCTAGCCCAGTACGCTATCTGAAATAGGAGCGACGTAAATTGAACAAATGTGATAGAATTTCGCTGAATTCTTATATTAACCGTAATATAAAATGATCTAATCGGGTCTCTGTTTGCCCTACCCTAGAAGTTTAACAGTGCATTTTACTCGTCATTTCATGCGCTTCGAGATGCCGCAGAGCCCAATACGCTATCTGACATAGGAGCGACGTAAATTGAACAAATGTGATAGAATTTCGCTGAATTCTTAAATTAACCATAATATAAAATGATCTAATCGGGTCTCTGTTTGCCCTACCCTAGAAGTTTAACAGTGCATTTTACTCGCCATTTCATGCGCTTTGAGATGCCGCTTAGCCCAATACGCTATCTGAAATAGGAGCGACGTAAATTGAACAAATGTGATAGAATTTCGCTGAATTCTTAAATTAACCATAACATAAAATGATGTGATGGGGTCTCTGTTTGCCCTACCCTAGAAGTTTAATAGTGCATTTGACTCGTCATTTCATGCGCTTTGAGATGCCGCTTAGCCCAATACGCTATCTGAAATAGGAGCGATGTAAATTGATCAAATGTGATAGAATTTCGCTGAATTCTTTTATTAACCATAACGTAAAATGATCTAATCGGTTCTCTGTTCGCCCTAGCGTAGAAGCTTAACTGTGCATTTTATTCGTCATTGCATGCGCTTTGAGATGCCGCTTAGCCCAATACGCTATCTGAAATAGGAGCGACGTAAATTGAACAAATGTGATAGAATTTCGCTGAATTCTTATATTAACCAAAATATAAAATGATCTAATCGGGTCTCTGTTTGCCCTACCCTAGGAGTTTAATAGTGCATTTTACTCGCCATTTCTCGCGCTTCGAGTTGCCGCTTAGCCCAATACGCTATCTGAAATATCAGCGACGTAAATTGAACAAATGTGAGAGAATTTCGTTGAATTCTTAAATTAACCATAATATAAAATGATCTTATCGGGTCCCTGTTTGCCCTACCCTAGAAGTTTAATAGTGCATTTTACTCGACATTTCTTGCGCTTTGAGATGCCGCTTAGTCCAATACGCTATCTGAAATATCAGCGACGTAAATTGAACAAATGTGAGAGAATTTCGCTGAATTCTTATATTAACCAAAATATAAAATGATCTAGTCGGGTCTCTGATTACCCTATCATAGAAGTTTAGTAGTGCATTTTACTCGCCCTTCCACGCGCTTTGAGATACCGCCTTGCCCAGTACGCTATCTGAAATAGGAGCGACGTAAGTTGAACAAATGTGATAGAATTACGCTGAATTCTTATATTAACCGTAATATAAAATGATCTAATCGGGTCTCTGTTTGCCCTACCCTAGAAGTTTAACAGTGCATTTTACTCGTCATTTCATGCGCTTCGAGATGCCGCATAGCCCACTACGCTATCTGACATAGGAGCGACGTAAATTGAACAAATGTGATAGAATTTCGCTGAATTCTTAAATTAACCATAATATAAAATGATCTAATGGGATCTCTGATTGCCCTACCCTAGAAGATTAATAGTGCATTTCACTCGCCATTTCATGCGCTTTGAGATGCCGCTTAGACCAATACGCTATCTGACATAGGAGCGACGTAAATTGAACAAATGTGATAGAATTTCGCTGAATTCTTATATTAACCAAAATATAAAATGATCTAATGGGGTCTCTGATTGCCCTACCCTAGAAAATTAATAGTGCATTTCACTCGCCATTTCATGCGCTTTGAGATGCCGCTTAGCCCAAGACGCTATCTGACATAGGAGCGACGTAAATTGAACAAATGTGATAGAATTTCGCTGAATTCTTATATTAACCAAAATATAAAATGATCTAATCGGGTCTCTGTTTACCCTACCCTAGAAGTTTAATAGTGCATTGTACTCGCTATTCCACGCGTTTTAAGATGCCGCCTAGCCCAGTACGCTATCTGAAATAGGAGCGACGTAAATTCAACAAATGTGATAGAATTGCGCTGAATTCTTATATTAACCGTAATATAAAATGATCTAATCGGGTCTCTGATTGCCCTATCATAGAAGTTTAATAGTGCATTGTACTCGCTATTCCACGCGCTTTAAGATGCCGCCTAGCCCAGTACGCTATCTGAAATAGGAGCGACGTATGTTGAACAAATGTGATAGAATTTCCCTGAATTCTTATATTAACCTTAATGTAAAATGATCTAATCGGGTCTCTGATTGCCCTACCCTAGAAGTTTAATAGTTCATTTTACTCGCCATTTCTTGCGCTTTGAGATGCCGCTTAGCCCAATACGCTATCTGAAATATCAGCGACGTAAATTGAACCAATGTGAGAGAATCTCGCTGAATTCTTATATTAACCAAAATATAAAATGATCTAATCGGGTCTCTGATTGCCCTATCATAGAAGTTTAATAGTGCATTTTACTCGCCATTCCACGCGCTTTAAGTTGCCGCCTAGCCCAGTACGCTATCAGAAATAGGAGCTACGTAAGTTGAACAAATGTGACAGAATTACGCTGAATTCTTATATTAACCGTAATATAAAATGATCTAATCGGGTCTCTGTTTGCCCTACCCTACAAGTTTAATAGTGCATTTCACTCGTCATTTCATGCGCTTTGCGATGCCGCTTAGCCCAATAAGCTATCTGAAATAGGAGCGACGTAAATTGAACAAATGTGATAGAATTTCGCTGAATTCTTATATTAACCAAAATATAAAATGATCTAATCGGGTCTCTGATTGCCCTATCATAGAAGTTTAAAAGTGCATTTTACTCGCCATTCCACGCGCTTTAAGATGCCGCCTAGCCCAGTACGCTATCTGAAATAGGAGCGACGTAAATTGAACAAATGTGATAGAATTTCGCTGAATTCTTATATTAACCGTAATATAAAATGATCTAATCGGGTCTCTGTTTGCCCTACCCTAGAAGTTTAACAGTGCATTTTACTCGTCATTTCATGCGCTTCGAGATGCCGCAGAGCCCAATACGCTATCTGACATAGGAGCGACGTAAATTGAACAAATGTGATAGAATTTCGCTGAATTCTTAAATTAACCATAATATAAAATGATCTAATCGGGTCTCTGTTTGCCCTACCCTAGAAGTTTAACAGTGCATTTTACTCGCCATTTCATGCGCTTTGAGATGCCGCTTAGCCCAATACGCTATCTGAAATAGGAGCGACGTAAATTGAACAAATGTGATAGAATTTCGCTGAATTCTTAAATTAACCATAACATAAAATGATGTGATGGGGTCTCTGTTTGCCCTACCCTAGAAGTTTAATAGTGCATTTGACTCGTCATTTCATGCGCTTTGAGATGCCGCTTAGCCCAATACGCTATCTGAAATAGGAGCGATGTAAATTGATCAAATGTGATAGAATTTCGCTGAATTCTTTTATTAACCATAACGTAAAATGATCTAATCGGTTCTCTGTTCGCCCTAGCGTAGAAGCTTAACTGTGCATTTTATTCGTCATTGCATGCGCTTTGAGATGCCGCTTAGCCCAATACGCTATCTGAAATAGGAGCGACGTAAATTGAACAAATGTGATAGAATTTCGCTGAATTCTTATATTAACCAAAATATAAAATGATCTAATCGGGTCTCTGTTTGCCCTACCCTAGGAGTTTAATAGTGCATTTTACTCGCCATTTCTCGCGCTTCGAGTTGCCGCTTAGCCCAATACGCTATCTGAAATATCAGCGACGTAAATTGAACAAATGTGAGAGAATTTCGTTGAATTCTTAAATTAACCATAATATAAAATGATCTTATCGGGTCCCTGTTTGCCCTACCCTAGAAGTTTAATAGTGCATTTTACTCGACATTTCTTGCGCTTTGAGATGCCGCTTAGTCCAATACGCTATCTGAAATATCAGCGACGTAAATTGAACAAATGTGAGAGAATTTCGCTGAATTCTTATATTAACCAAAATATAAAATGATCTAGTCGGGTCTCTGATTACCCTATCATAGAAGTTTAGTAGTGCATTTTACTCGCCCTTCCACGCGCTTTGAGATACCGCCTTGCCCAGTACGCTATCTGAAATAGGAGCGACGTAAGTTGAACAAATGTGATAGAATTACGCTGAATTCTTATATTAACCGTAATATAAAATGATCTAATCGGGTCTCTGTTTGCCCTACCCTAGAAGTTTAACAGTGCATTTTACTCGTCATTTCATGCGCTTCGAGATGCCGCATAGCCCACTACGCTATCTGACATAGGAGCGACGTAAATTGAACAAATGTGATAGAATTTCGCTGAATTCTTAAATTAACCATAATATAAAATGATCTAATGGGGTCTCTGATTGCCCTACCCTAGAAGATTAATAGTGCATTTCACTCGCCATTTCATGCGCTTTGAGATGCCGCTTAGACCAATACGCTATCTGACATAGGAGCGACGTAAATTGAACAAATGTGATAGAATTTCGCTGAATTCTTATATTAACCAAAATATAAAATGATCTAATGGGGTCTCTGATTGCCCTACCCTAGAAAATTAATAGTGCATTTCACTCGCCATTTCATGCGCTTTGAGATGCCGCTTAGCCCAAGACGCTATCTGACATAGGAGCGACGTAAATTGAACAAATGTGATAGAATTTCGCTGAATTCTTATATTAACCAAAATATAAAATGATCTAATCGGGTCTCTGTTTACCCTACCCTAGAAGTTTAATAGTGCATTGTACTCGCTATTCCACGCGCTTTAAGATGCCGCCTAGCCCAGTACGCTATCTGAAATAGGAGCGACGTAAATTCAACAAATGTGATAGAATTGCGCTGAATTCTTATATTAACCGTAATATAAAATGATCTAATCGGGTCTCTGATTGCCCTATCATAGAAGTTTAATAGTGCATTGTACTCGCTATTCCACGCGCTTTAAGATGCCGCCTAGCCCAGTACGCTATCTGAAATAGGAGCGACGTATGTTGAACAAATGTGATAGAATTTCCCTGAATTCTTATATTAACCTTAATGTAAAATGATCTAATCGGGTCTCTGATTGCCCTACCCTAGAAGTTTAATAGTTCATTTTACTCGCCATTTCTTGCGCTTTGAGATGCCGCTTAGCCCAATACGCTATCTGAAATATCAGCGACGTAAATTGAACCAATGTGAGAGAATCTCGCTGAATTCTTATATTAACCAAAATATAAAATGATCTAATCGGGTCTCTGATTGCCCTATCATAGAAGTTTAATAGTGCATTTTACTCGCCATTCCACGCGCTTTAAGTTGCCGCCTAGCCCAGTACGCTATCAGAAATAGGAGCTACGTAAGTTGAACAAATGTGACAGAATTACGCTGAATTCTTATATTAACCGTAATATAAAATGATCTAATCGGGTCTCTGTTTGCCCTACCCTACAAGTTTAATAGTGCATTTCACTCGTCATTTCATGCGCTTTGCGATGCCGCTTAGCCCAATAAGCTATCTGAAATAGGAGCGACGTAAATTGAACAAATGTGATAGAATTTCGCTGAATTCTTATATTAACCAAAATATAAAATGATCTAATCGGGTCTCTGATTGCCCTATCATAGAAGTTTAAAAGTGCATTTTACTCGCCATTCCACGCGCTTTAAGATGCCGCCTAGCCCAGTACGCTATCTGAAATAGGAGCGACGTAAATTGAACAAATGTGATAGAATTTCGCTGAATTCTTATATTAACCGTAATATAAAATGATCTAATCGGGTCTCTGTTTGCCCTACCCTAGAAGTTTAACAGTGCATTTTACTCGTCATTTCATGCGCTTCGAGATGCCGCAGAGCCCAATACGCTATCTGACATAGGAGCGACGTAAATTGAACAAATGTGATAGAATTTCGCTGAATTCTTAAATTAACCATAATATAAAATGATCTAATGGGGTCTCTGATTGCCCTAGCCTAGAAGATTAATAGTGCATTTCACTCGCCATTTCATGCGCTTTGAGATGCCGCTTAGCCCAATACGCTATTTGACATAGGAGCGACGTAAATTGAACAAATGTGATAGAATTTCGCTGAATTCTTATATTAACCAAAATATAAAATGATCTAATCGGGTCTCTGATTGCCCTATCATAGAAGTTTAATAGTGCATTTTACTCGCCATTCCACGCGCTTTATGTTGCCGCCTAGCCCAGTACGCTATCTGAAATAGGAGCTACGTAAGTTGAACAAATGTGACAGAATTACGCTGAATTCTTATATTAACCGTAATATAAAATGATCTAATCGGGTCTCTGTTTGCCCTACCCTAGAAGTTTAATAGTGCATTCTACTCGCCATTTCTTGCGCTTTGAGATGCCGCTTAGCCCAGTACGCTATCTGAAATAGGAGCGACGTAAATTGAACAAATGTGATAGAATTTTGCTGAATTCTTAAATTAACCATAATGTAAAATGATCGAATCGGGTCTCTGATTGCCCTACCCTAGAAGTTTAATAGTTCATTTTACTCGCCATTTCTTGCGCTTTGAGATGCCGCTTAGCCCAATACGCTATCTGAAATATCAGCGACGTAAATTGAACAAATGTGAGAGGATCTCGCTGAATTCTTATATTAACCAAAATATAAAATGATCTAATCGGGTCTATGATTGCCCTATCATAGAAGTTTAAAAGTGCATTTTACTCGCCATTCCACGCGCTTTAAGATGCCGCCTAGCCCAGTACGCTATCTGAAATAGGAGCGAAGTAAATTGAACAAATGTGATAGAATTTCGCTGAATTCTTATATTAACCGTAATATAAAATGATCTAATCGGGTCTCTGTTTGCCCTACCCTAGAAGTTTAACAGTGCGTTTTACTCGTCATTTCATGCGCTTCGAGATGCCGCATAGACCAATACGCTATCTGACATAGGAGCGACGTAAATTGAACAAATGTGATAGAATTTCGCTGAATTCTTATATTAACCAAAATATAAAATGATCTAATCGGGTCTCTGATTGCCCTATCATAGAAGTTTAATAGTGCATTTTACTCGCCATTCCACGCGCTTTATGGTGCCGCCTAGCCCAGTACGCTATCTGAAATAGGAGCTACGTAAGTTGAACAAATGTGACAGAATTACGCTGAATTCTTATATTAACCGTAATATAAAATGATCTAATCGGGTCTCTGTTTGCCCTACCCTAGAAGTTTAATAGTGCATTCTACTCGCCATTTCTTGCGCTTTGAGATGCCGCCTAGCCCAGTACGCTATCTGAAATAGGAGCGACGTAAATTGAACAAATGTGATAGAATTTTGCTGAATTCTTAAATTAACCATAATGTAAAATGATCGAATCGGGTCTCTGATTGCCCTACCCTAGAAGTTTAATAGTTCATTTTACTCGCCATTTCTTGCGCTTTGAGATGCCGCTTAGCCCAATACGCTATCTGAAATATCAGCGACGTAAATTGAACAAATGTGAGAGGATCTCGCTGAATTCTTATATTAACCAAAATATAAAATGATCTAATCGGGTCTATGTTTGCCCTATCATAGAAGTTTAAAAGTGCATTTTACTCGCCATTCCACGCGCTTTAAGATGCCGCCTAGCCCAGTACGCTATCTGAAATAGGAGCGACGTAAATTGAACAAATGTGATAGAATTTTGCTGAATTCTTAAATTAACCATAATATAAAATGATCTAATCAGGTCTCTGTTCGCCCTAGCCTAGAAGTTTAATAGTGCATTTTATTCGCCATTGCATGCGCTTTGAGATGCCGCTTAGCCCAATACGCTATCTGAAATAGGAGCGACGTAAATTGAACAAATGTGATAGAATTTCGCTGAATTCTTAAATTAACCGTAATATAAAATGATCTAATCGGGTCTCTGATTGCCCTACCCTAGAAGTTTAATAGTGCATTTTCTCGCCATTTCATGCGCTTTGAGATGCCGCTTAGCCCAATACGCTATCAGAAATAGGAGCGACGTAAATTGAACGAATGTGATAGAATTTCGCTGAATTCTTATATTAACCAAAATATAAGATGATCTAATCGGGTCTCTGATAGCCCTATCATAGAAGTTTAAGAGTGCATTTTACTCGCCATTCCACGCGCTTCAAGATGCCGCCTAGCCCGGTATGCTATCTGAAATAGGAGCGACGTAAGTTGAACAAATGTGATAGAATTACGCTGAATCCTTATATTAACCGTAATATAAAATGATCTAATCGGGTCTCTGTTTGCGTTATCCTAGAAGTTTAATAGTGCATTTTACTCGCCATTTCATGCGCATTGGGATGCCGCTTAGCCCAATACGCTATCTGAAATAGGAGCGACGTAAATTGAACAAATGTGATAGAGTTTCGCTGAATTCTTGAATTAACCATAATATAAAATGATCTTATCGGGTGTCTGTTTGCCCTACCCTAGAAGTTTAATAGTGCATTTTACTTGCCATTTCTTGCGCTTTGAGATGCCGCTTAGCCCAATACGCTATCTGAAATATCAGCGACGTAAATTGAACAAATGTGAGAGAATCTCGCTGAATTCTTATATTAACCTTAATGTAAAATGTTCTAATCGGGTCTCTGTTCGCTCTACCCAAGAAGATTAATAGTGCATTTCACTCGTCATTTCATGCGCTTTGAGATGCCGCTTAGCCCAGTACGCTATCTGAAATAGGAGCGATGTAAATTGAACAAATGTGATAGAATTTCGATGAATTATTGAATTAACCATAATATAAAATGATCTAATCAGGTCTCTGTTCGCCCTAGCCTAGAAGTTTAATAGTGCATTTTATTCGCCATTGCATGCGCTTTGAGATGCCGCTTAGCCCAATACGCTATCTGAAATAGGAGCGACGTAAATTGAACAAATGTGATAGAATTTCGCTGAATTCTTAAATTAACCGTAATATAAAATGATCTAATCGGGTCTCTGTTTGCCTTATCCTAGAAGTTTAATAGTGCATTTTCTCGCCATTTCATGCGCTTTGAGATGCCGCTTAGCCCAATACGCTATCAGAAATAGGAGCGACGTAAATTGAACGAATGTGATAGAATTTCGCTGAATTCTTATATTAACCAAAATATAAGATGATCTAATCGGGTCTCTGATAGCCCTATCATAGAAGTTTAAGAGTGCATTTTACTCGCCATTCCACGCGCTTTAAGATGCCGCCTAGCCCGGTATGCTATCTGAAATAGGAGCGACGTAAGTTGAACAAATGTGATAGAATTACGCTGAATCCTTATATTAACCGTAATATAAAATGATCTAATCGGGTCTCTGTTTGCGTTATCCTAGAAGTTTAATAGTGCATTTTACTCGCCATTTCATGCGCATTGGGATGCCGCTTAGCCCAATACGCTATCTGAAATAGGAGCGACGTAAATTGAACAAATGTGATAGAGTTTCGCTGAATTCTTGAATTAACCATAATATAAAATGATCTTATCGGGTGTCTGTTTGCCCTACCCTAGAAGTTTAATAGTGCATTTTACTTGCCATTTCTTGCGCTTTGAGATGCCGCTTAGCCCAATACGCTATCTGAAATATCAGCGACGTAAATTGAACAAATGTGAGAGAATCTCGCTGAATTCTTATATTAACCTTAATGTAAAATGATCTAATCGGGTCTCTGTTCGCCCTACCCTAGAAGATTAATAGTGCATTTCACTCGTCATTTCATGCGCTTTGAGATGCCGCTTAGCCCAATATGCTATCTGAAATAGGAGCGACGTAAATTGAACAAATGTGATAGAATTTTGCCGAATTCTTAAATTAACCATAATATAAAATGATGTAATCGGCTTTCTGTTCGCCCTACCCAAGAAGTTTAATAGTGCATTTCACTCGTCATTTCATGCGCTTTGCGATGCCGCTTAGCCCAATATGCTATCTGAAATAGGAGCGACGTAAATTGAACAAATGTGATAGAATTTTGCTGAATTCTTAAATTAACCATAATATAAAATGATCTAATCGGGTCACTGTTTGCCCTACCCAAGAACTTTAATTGTGCATTTCTCTCGTCATTTCATGCGCTTTGAGATGCCGCTTAGCCCAATACGCTATCTGAAATAGGAGCGACGTAAATTGAACAAATGTGATGGAATTTCCATGAAATCTTATATTAAACAAAATATAAAATGATCTAATCGGGTCTCTGTTTGCCTTACCCTAGAAGTTTAATAGTGCATTTTACTCGCCATTTCATGCGCTTTGAGATACCGCTTTGCCCAATACGCTATCTGCAACATGAGCGACGTAAATTGAACAAATGTGATAGAATTTCGCTGAATTCTTAAGTTAACCATAATATAAAATGATCTAATCGGGTCTCTGTTTGCCCTACCTTAGAAGTTTAATAGTACATTTTACTCGCCATTTCTTGCGCTTTGAGATGCCGCTTAGCCCAATACGCTATCTGAAATATCAGCGACGTAAATTGAACAAATGTGAGAGAATCTCGCTGAATTCTTGTATTAACCTTAATGTAAAATGATCTAATCGGGTCTCTGTTCGCCCTACCCTAGAAGATTACTAGTGAATTTCACACGTCATTTCATGCGCTTTGAGATGCCGCTTAGCTCAATAAGCTATCTGAAATAGGAGCGACGTAAATTGGACAAATGTGATAGAATTTTTCTGAATTCTTAAATAAACCATAATATGAAATGATCTAATCGGGTCTCTGTTTGCCCTACCCTAGAAGTTTAACAGTGCATTTTACTCGCCATTTCATGCGCTTTGAGATGCCGCTTAGCCCAATCCGCTATCTGAAATAGGAGCGACGTAAATTGAACAAACGTGATAGAATATCCATGAATACTTATATTAACCTTAATGTAAAATGATCTAATCGGGTCTCTGTTCGCCCTACCCTAGAAGTTTAATAGTGCATTTCACTCTCCATTTCATGCGCTTTGAGATGCCGCTTAGCCCAATACGCTATCTGCAATAGGAGCGACGTAAATAGAACAATTGTGATAGAATTTCGCTGAATTCTTATATTAACCAAAATATAAAATGATCTATTCGGCTCTCTGATTGCCGTATCATAGAAGTTTAGTAGTGCATTTTACTCGCCATTCTTCGCGTTTTAAGATGCCGCCTTGCCCAGTACGCTAGCTGAAATAGGAACGACGTAAATTGAACAAATGTGATAGAATTTCCCTGAATACATATATTAACCTTAATATAAATTGATCTAATCGGGTCTCTGTTTGCCCTACCCTAGAAGTTTAATAGTGCATTTTACTCGCCATTTCATGCGCTTTGAGATGCCGCCTAGCCCGGTTCGCTATCTGAAATAGGAGCGACGTAAGTTGAACAAATGTGATAGAATTACGCTGAATTCTTATATTAACCTTAATGTAAAATGTTCTAATCGGGTCTCTGTTCGCCCTACCCAAGAAGATTAACAGTGCATTTCACTCGTCAGTTCATGCGCTTTGAGATGCCGCTTAGCCCAGTACGCTATCTGAAATAGGAGCGATGTAAATAGAACAAATGTGATAGATTTTCGAAGAATTCTTGAATTAACCATAATATAAAATAATCTAATCAGGTCTCTGTTCGCCCTAGCCTAGAAGTTTAATAGTGCATTTTATTCGCCATTTCATGCGCTTTGAGATGCCGTTTAGCCCAATACGCTATCTGAAATAGGAGCGACGTAAATTGAACAAATGTGATAGAATTTCCATGAAATCTTATATTAAACAAAATATAAAATGATCTAAACGGGACTCTGATTGCCCTATCATAGAAGTTTAGTATTGCATTTTACTCGCCCTTCCACGCGCTTTAAGATGCCGCCTAGCCCAGTACACTATCTGAAATAGGAGCGACGTATGTTGAACAAATGTGATATAATTACGCTGAATTCTTATATTAACCGTAATATTAAATGATCTAATCGGGTCTCTGTTTGCCTTACCCTAGAAGTTTAATAGTGCATTTTACTCGCCATTTCATGCGCTTTGAGATGCCGCTTAGCCCAATACGCTATCTGCAACATGAGCGACGTAAATTGAACAAATGTGATAGAATTTCGCTGAATTCTTAAATTAACCATAATATAAAATGATCTAACCGGGTCTCTGTTTGCCCTACCCTAGAAGTTTAATAGTACATTTTACTCGCCATTTCTTGCGCTTTGAGATGCCGCTTAGCCCAATACGTTATCTGAAATATCAGCGACGTAAATTGAACAAATGTGAGAGAATCTCGCTGAATTCTTATATTAACCTTAATGTAAAATGATCTAATCGGGTCTCTGTTCGCCCTACCCTAGAAGTTTAACAGTGCATTTTACTCGCCATTTCATGCGCTTTGAGATGCCGCTTAGCCCAATACGCTATCTGAAATAGGAGCGACGTAAATTGAACAAACGTGATAGAATATCCCTGAATACTTATATTAACCTTAATGTAAAATGATCTAATCGGGTCTCTGTTCGCCCTACCCTAGAAGTTTAATAGTGCATTTCACTCTCCATTTCATGCGCTTTGAGATGCCGCTTAGCCCAATACGCTATCAGAAATAGGAGCGACGTAAATTGAACGAATGTGATAGAATTTCGCTGAATTCTTATATTAACCAAAATATAAGATGATCTAATCGGGTCTCTGATAGCCCTATCATAGAAGTTTAAGAGTGCATTTTACTCGCCATTCCACGCGCTTTAAGATGCCGCCTAGCCCGGTATGCTATCTGAAATAGGAGCGACGTAAGTTGAACAAATGTGATAGAATTACGCTGAATCCTTATATTAACCGTAATATAAAATGATCTAATCGGGTCTCTGTTTGCGTTATCCTAGAAGTTTAATAGTGCATTTTACTCGCCATTTCATGCGCATTGGGATGCCGCTGAGCCCAATACGCTATCTGAAATAGGAGCGACGTAAATTGAACAAATGTGATAGAGTTTCGCTGAATTCTTGAATTAACCATAATATAAAATGATCTTATCGGGTGTCTGTTTGCCCTACCCTAGAAGTTTAATAGTGCATTTTACTTGCCATTTCTTGCGCTTTGAGATGCCGCTTAGCCCAATACGCTATCTGAAATATCAGCGACGTAAATTGAACAAATGTGAGAGAATCTCGCTGAATTCTTATATTAACCTTAATGTAAAATGATCTAATCGGGTCTCTGTTCGCCCTACCCTAGAAGATTAATAGTGCATTTCACTCGTCATTTCATGCGCTTTGAGATGCCGCTTAGCCCAATATGCTATCTGAAATAGGAGCGACGTAAATTGAACAAATGTGATAGAATTTTGCCGAATTCTTAAATTAACCATAATATAAAATGATGTAATCGGCTTTCTGTTCGCCCTACCCAAGAAGTTTAATAGTGCATTTCACTCGTCATTTCATGCGCTTTGCGATGCCGCTTAGCCCAATATGCTATCTGAAATAGGAGCGACGTAAATTGAACAAATGTGATAGAATTTTGCTGAATTCTTAAATTAACCATAATATAAAATGATCTAATCGGGTCACTGTTTGCCCTACCCAAGAACTTTAATTGTGCATTTCTCTCGTCATTTCATGCGCTTTGAGATGCCGCTTAGCCCAATACGCTATCTGAAATAGGAGCGACGTAAATTGAACAAATGTGATGGAATTTCCATGAAATCTTATATTAAACAAAATATAAAATGATCTAATCGGGTCTCTGTTTGCCTTACCCTAGAAGTTTAATAGTGCATTTTACTCGCCATTTCATGCGCTTTGAGATACCGCTTTGCCCAATACGCTATCTGCAACATGAGCGACGTAAATTGAACAAATGTGATAGAATTTCGCTGAATTCTTAAGTTAACCATAATATAAAATGATCTAATCGGGTCTCTGTTTGCCCTACCTTAGAAGTTTAATAGTACATTTTACTCGCCATTTCTTGCGCTTTGAGATGCCGCTTAGCCCAATACGCTATCTGAAATATCAGCGACGTAAATTGAACAAATGTGAGAGAATCTCGCTGAATTCTTGTATTAACCTTAATGTAAAATGATCTAATCGGGTCTCTGTTCGCCCTACCCTAGAAGATTACTAGTGAATTTCACACGTCATTTCATGCGCTTTGAGATGCCGCTTAGCTCAATAAGCTATCTGAAATAGGAGCGACGTAAATTGGACAAATGTGATAGAATTTTTCTGAATTCTTAAATAAACCATAATATGAAATGATCTAATCGGGTCTCTGTTTGCCCTACCCTAGAAGTTTAACAGTGCATTTTACTCGCCATTTCATGCGCTTTGAGATGCCGCTTAGCCCAATCCGCTATCTGAAATAGGAGCGACGTAAATTGAACAAACGTGATAGAATATCCATGAATACTTATATTAACCTTAATGTAAAATGATCTAATCGGGTCTCTGTTCGCCCTACCCTAGAAGTTTAATAGTGCATTTCACTCTCCATTTCATGCGCTTTGAGATGCCGCTTAGCCCAATACGCTATCTGCAATAGGAGCGACGTAAATAGAACAATTGTGATAGAATTTCGCTGAATTCTTATATTAACCAAAATATAAAATGATCTATTCGGCTCTCTGATTGCCGTATCATAGAAGTTTAGTAGTGCATTTTACTCGCCATTCTTCGCGTTTTAAGATGCCGCCTTGCCCAGTACGCTAGCTGAAATAGGAACGACGTAAATTGAACAAATGTGATAGAATTTCCCTGAATACATATATTAACCTTAATATAAATTGATCTAATCGGGTCTCTGTTTGCCCTACCCTAGAAGTTTAATAGTGCATTTTACTCGCCATTTCATGCGCTTTGAGATGCCGCCTAGCCCGGTTCGCTATCTGAAATAGGAGCGACGTAAGTTGAACAAATGTGATAGAATTACGCTGAATTCTTATATTAACCTTAATGTAAAATGTTCTAATCGGGTCTCTGTTCGCCCTACCCAAGAAGATTAATAGTGCATTTCACTCGTCAGTTCATGCGCTTTGAGATGCCGCTTAGCCCAGTACGCTATCTGAAATAGGAGCGATGTAAATAGAACAAATGTGATAGATTTTCGAAGAATTCTTGAATTAACCATAATATAAAATGATCTAATCAGGTCTCTGTTCGCCCTAGCCTAGAAGTTTAATAGTGCATTTTATTCGCCATTTCATGCGCTTTGAGATGCCGTTTAGCCCAATACGCTATCTGAAATAGGAGCGACGTAAATTGAACAAATGTGATAGAATTTCCATGAAATCTTATATTAAACAAAATATAAAATGATCTAAACGGGACTCTGATTGCCCTATCATAGAAGTTTAGTATTGCATTTTACTCGCCCTTCCACGCGCTTTAAGATGCCGCCTAGCCCAGTACACTATCTGAAATAGGAGCGACGTATGTTGAACAAATGTGATATAATTACGCTGAATTCTTATATTAACCGTAATATTAAATGATCTAATCGGGTCTCTGTTTGCCTTACCCTAGAAGTTTAATAGTGCATTTTACTCGCCATTTCATGCGCTTTGAGATGCCGCTTAGCCCAATACGCTATCTGCAACATGAGCGACGTAAATTGAACAAATGTGATAGAATTTCGCTGAATTCTTAAATTAACCATAATATAAAATGATCTAACCGGGTCTCTGTTTGCCCTACCCTAGAAGTTTAATAGTACATTTTACTCGCCATTTCTTGCGCTTTGAGATGCCGCTTAGCCCAATACGTTATCTGAAATATCAGCGACGTAAATTGAACAAATGTGAGAGAATCTCGCTGAATTCTTATATTAACCTTAATGTAAAATGATCTAATCGGGTCTCTGTTCGCCCTACCCTAGAAGTTTAACAGTGCATTTTACTCGCCATTTCATGCGCTTTGAGATGCCGCTTAGCCCAATACGCTATCTGAAATAGGAGCGACGTAAATTGAACAAACGTGATAGAATATCCCTGAATACTTATATTAACCTTAATGTAAAATGATCTAATCGGGTCTCTGTTCGCCCTACCCTAGAAGTTTAATAGTGCATTTCACTCTCCATTTCATGCGCTTTGAGATGCCGCTTAGCCCAATACGCTATCAGAAATAGGAGCGACGTAAATTGAACGAATGTGATAGAATTTCGCTGAATTCTTATATTAACCAAAATATAAGATGATCTAATCGGGTCTCTGATAGCCCTATCATAGAAGTTTAAGAGTGCATTTTACTCTCATTCCACGCGCTTTAAGATGCCGCCTAGCCCGGTATGCTATCTGAAATAGGAGCGACGTAAGTTGAACAAATGTGATAGAATTACGCTGATCCTATATTAACCGTAATATAAAATGATCTAATCGGGTCTCTGTTTGCGTTATCTAGAAGTTTAATAGTGCATTTTACTCGCCATTTCATGCGCATTGGGATGCCGCTTAGCCCAATACGCTATCTGAAATAGGAGCGACGTAAATTGAACAAATGTGATAGAGTTTCGCTGAATTCTTGAATTAACATAATATAAAATGATCTTATCGGGTGTCTGTTTGCCTACCCTAGAAGTTTAATAGTGCATTTTACTTGCCATTCTTGCGCTTTGAGATGCCGCTTAGCCCAATACGCTATCTGAAATATCAGCGACGTAAATTGAACAAATGTGAGAGAATCTCGCTGAATTCTTATATTAACCTTAATGTAAAATGATCTAATCGGGTCTCTGTTCGCCCTACCCTAGAAGATTAATAGTGCATTTCACTCGTCATTTCATGCGCTTTGAGATGCCGCTTAGCCCAATATGCTATCTGAAATAGGAGCGACGTAAATTGAACAAATGTGATAGAATTTTGCCGAATTCTTAAATTAACCATAATATAAAATGATGTAATCGGCTTTCTGTTCGCCCTACCCAAGAAGTTTAATAGTGCATTTCACTCGTCATTTCATGCGCTTTGCGATGCCGCTTAGCCAATATGCTATCTGAAATAGGGAGCGACGTAAATTGAACAAATGTGATAGAATTTTGCTGAATTCTTAAATTAACCATAATATAAAATGATCTAATCGGGTCACTGTTTGCCCTACCCAAGAACTTTAATTGTGCATTTCTCTCGTCATTTCATGCGCTTTGAGATGCCGCTTAGCCCAATACGCTATCTGAAATAGGAGCGACGTAAATTGAACAATGTGATGGAATTTCCATGAAATCTTATATTAAACAAATATAAAATGATCTAATCGGGTCTCTGTTTGCCTTACCCTAGAAGTTTAATAGTGCATTTTACTCGCCATTTCATGCGCTTTGAGATACCGCTTTGCCCAATACGCTATCTGCAACATGAGCGACGTAAATTGAACAAATGTGATAGAATTTCGCTGAATTCTTAAGTTAACCATAATATAAAAGATCTAATCGGGTCTCTGTTTGCCTACCTTAGAAGTTTAATAGTACATTTTACTCGCCATTTCTTGCGCTTTGAGATGCCGCTTAGCCCAATACGCTATCTGAAATATCAGCGACGTAAATTGAACAAAAGTGAGAGAATCTCGCTGAATTCTTGTATTAACCTTAATGTAAAATGATCTAATCGGGTCTCTGTTCGCCCTACCCTAGAAGATTACTAGTGAATTTCACACGTCATTTCATGCGCTTTGAGATGCCGCTTAGCTCAATAAGCTATCTGAAATAGGAGCGACGTAAATTGGACAAATGTGATAGAATTTTTCAGAATTCTTAAATAAACCATAATATGAAATGATCTAATCGGGTCTCTGTTTGCCCTACCCTAGAAGTTTAACAGTGCATTTTACTCGCCATTTCATGCGC
>CAKAJE020000789.1:0-53205 GCA_916610135.2 Macropis europaea
GACCCGATTAGATCATTTTATATTTTGGTTAATATAAGAATTCAGTGAAATTCTATCACATTTGTTCAATTTACGTCGCTCCTATTTCAGTTAGCGTATTGGGCTAAGCAGCATCTCAAAGTGCATGAAATGGCGAGTAAAATGCACTATTAAACTTCTAGGGTAGGGTAAACAGAGACCCGATTAGATCATTTTATATAATGGTTAATTTAAGAATTCAGCAAAATTCTATCACATTTGTTCCATTTACGTCGCTCCTATTTCAGATAGCGTATTGGGCTAAGCGGCATCTTAAAGCGCGTGGAAAGGCGAGTAAAATGCACTATTAAACTTCTATGATAGGGCAATCAGAGACCCGATTAGATCATTTTATATTACGGATAATATAAGAATTCAGCGTAATTCTATCACATTTGTTCAACTTACGTCGCTCCTATTTCAGATAGCGTACTGATCTAGGTGGCATCTTAAAGCGCGTGGAATGGCGAGTAAAATGCACTACTAAACTACTATGATAGGGCAATCAGAGACCCGATTAGGTCAATTTATATTTTGGTTAATATAAGAATTCACCGAAATTCTATCACTTTTGTTCAATTTACGTCGCTCCAATTTCAGACAGCGTATTGGGCTAAGCGGAATCTCAAAGCGCATGGAATGTCGAATAAAATGCACTATTAAACTTCTAGGCTAGGGCGAACAGAGAGCTGATTAAATCATTTTACATTATGGTTAATAAAAGATTTCAGCGAAATTCTATCACATTTGTACAATTTACGTCGCTCCTATTTCAGATAGCGTATTGAGCTAAGCGGCAACTCAAAGCGCATGAAATGGCGAGTAAAATGCACTATTGAACTTCTATGATAGGGCAATCAGAGACCTGATTAGATCATTTTATATTTTGGTTAATATAAGAATTCAGCGAAATTGTATCACTTTTGTTTAATTTACGTCGCTCCTATTTCAGATAGCGTAATGGGCTAAGCGGCATCTCAAAGCGCATGAAATGACGAGTGAAATGCACTATTAGACTTCTATGGTAGGGCGAACAGAGACCCGATTAGATCATTTTACATTAAGGTTAATATAAGAATTCAGGGAAATTCTATCACATTTGTTCCATTTACGTCGCTCCTATTTCAGATAGCGTAAAGGGCTAAGCGGCATCTTAAAGCGCGTGGAATGGCGAGTAAAATGCACTATTACACTTCTAGGGTAGGGCAAACAGAGACCCGATTAGATCATTTTATATTATGGTTAATTTAAGAATTCACCGAAATTCTATCACATTTGTTCAATTTACGTCGCTCCTATTTCAGATAGCGTATTGGGCTAAGCGGCATCTCAAAGCCCATGAAATGGCGATTAAAATGCACTATTGAACTTCTAGGGTAAGGCAAACAGATACCCGATTAGATCATTTTATATTACGGTTAATATAAGAATTCAGCGTAATTCTATCACATTTGTTCAACTTACGTCGCTCCTATTTCGGATAGCGTACAGGGCTAGGGGGCATCTTAAAGCGCGTGGAAGGGCGAGTAAAATGCACTACTAAACTTCTAGGGTAGGGCAAACAGAGACCCGATTAGATCGTTTTATATTATGGTTAATTTAAGAATTCAGCAAAATTCTATCACATTTGTTCAATTTACGTCGCTCCTATTTCAGATAGCATATTGGGCTAAGCGTCACCTCAAAGCGCATGAAATGGCGAGTGAAATGCAATATTAAACTTCTAGGGTAGGGCAAACAGAGACCCGATTAGATCATTTTATATTATGGTCAATTTAAGAATTCAGCATAATTCTTTCTCATTTCTTCAATCTACGTCGCTCCTATTTCAGATAGCTTATTGGGCTTAGCGGCATCTCAAAGCGCATGAAGTGACGAGTGAAATGCACTATTAAACTTCTAGGGTAGGGCAAACAGAGACCCGAATAGATCATTTTATATTATGGTTAATTTAAGAATTCAGCAAAATTCTATCACATTTGTTCAATTTACGTCGCTCCTATTTCAGATAGCGTATTGGGCTAAGCGGCATCTCAAAGCGCATGATATGGCGAGTAAAATGCACTGTTAACCTTCTAGGGTAGGGCAAACAGAGACCCGATTAGATCATTTTATATTATGGTTAATTTAAGAATTCAGCGAAATTCTATCACATTTGTTCAATTTACGTCGCTCCTATTGCAGATAGCGTATTGGGCTAAGCGGCATCTTAAAGCGCGTGGAATGGCGAGTAAAATTCACTATTAAACTTCTAGGGTTGGTCGAAGAAAGACCCGATTAGATCATCTTACATTAAGGTTAATATAAGAATTCAGGGAAATTCTATCACATTTGTTCAATTTACGTCGCTCCTATTTCAGATAGCGTATTGGGCTAAGCGGCATCTCAAAGCGCATGAAATGGCGAATAAAATGAGCTATTAAACTTCTAGGCTAGGGCGAACAGAGACCCGATTAGATCATTTTACATTATGGTTAATAAAAGAATTCAGCGAAATTCTATCACATTTGTTCAACTTACGTCGCTCCTATTGCAGATAGCGTATTGGGCTAAGTGGCATCTCAAAGCGCACGAAATGGCGAGGAAAATGCACTATTAAACTTCTATGATAGGGCAATCAGAGACCCGAATAGATCATTTTATATTTTGTTTAATAAAAGAATTCAGCGAAATTCTATCACATTTGTTCAACTGACGTCGCTGATATTTCAGATAGCGTATTGGGCTATGCGGCATCGCAAAGCGCAAGAAATGGCGAGTAAAATGCACTCTTAAACTTCTATGATAGGGCAATCAGAGACCCGATTAGATCATTTTACATTTTGTTTAATATAAGATTTCAAGGACATTCTATCACATTTGTTTAATTTACGTCGCTGCTATTTCAGATAGCGTATTGGGCTAAGCGGCATCTCAAAGCGCATGAAATGGCGAATAAAATGCACCATTAAACTTCTAGGCGAGGGCGAACAGAGACCCCATTAGATCATTTTACATTTTGGTTAATAAAAGAATTCAGCGAAATTCTATCACATTTGCTCAATTTACGTCGCTCCTATTACAGATAGCTTATTGTGCTTAGCGGCATCTCAAAGCGCATGAAATGGCGAGTAAAATGCACTATTGAACTTCTAGGGTAGGGCAAACAGAGACCCGATAAGATCATTTTATATTATGGTTAATTTAAGAATTCAGCGAAATTCTATCACATTTGTTCAATTTACGTCGCTCCTATTTCAGATAGCGTACTGGGCTAGGCGGCATCTTAAAGCGCGTGGAAATTCGAGTAAAATGCACTATTAAACTTGTATGATAGGGCAATCAGAGACCCGATTAGATCATTTTATATTACGGTTAATATAAGAATTCAGCGTAATTCTATCACATTTGTTCAATTTACGTCGCTCCTATTTCAGATAGCGTATTGGGCTAAGCGTCATCTCAAAGCCCATGAAATGGCGATTAAAATGCACTATTAAACTTCTAGTGTAGGGCAAACAAAGACCCGATTAGATCATTTTATATTGCGGTTAATATAAGAATGCAGCGTAATTCTGTCACATTTGTTCAACTTACGTAGCTCCTATTTCAGATAGCGTACTGGGCTAGGCGGCAACTTAAAGCGCATGGAATGTCGAGTAAAATGCACTATCAAACTTCTATGATAGGGCAATCAGAGACCCTATTAGATCATTTTATATTACGGTTAATATAAGAATTCAGCGTAATTCTGTCACATTTGTTCAACTTACGTCGCTCCTCTCTTCAGATAGCGTACTGGGCTAGGCGGCATCTTAAAGCGCGTGGAATGGCGAGTGAAATGCACTATTAAACTTCTATGATAGGGCTATCAGAGACCCGATTAGATCATTTTATATTTTGGTTAATATAAGAATTCAGTGAAATTCTATCACATTTGTTCAATTTACGTCGCTCCTATTTCAGTTAGCGTATTGGGCTAAGCCGCATCTCAAAGTGCATGAAATGGCGAGTAAAATGCACTATTAAACTTCTAGGGTAGGGTAAACAGAGACCCGATTAGATCATTTTATATAATGGTTAATTTAAGAATTCAGCAAAATTCTATCACATTTTTTCAATTTACGTCGTTCCTATTTCAGCTAGCGTACTGGGCTTGGCGGCATCTTAAAACGCGAGGAATGGCGAGTAAAATGCACTGTTAAACTTCTATGATAGGGCAATCAGAGACCCGATTAGATCATTTTATATTTTGGTTAATATAAGAATTCACCGAAATTCTATCACATTTGTTCAAATTACGTCGCTCCTATTTCAGACAGCGTATTGGGCTAAGCGGCATCTCAAAGCGCATGAAATGGCGAGTAACATGCACTATTGAACTTCTATGATAGGGCAACCAGAGACCTGATTAGATCATTTTATATTTTGGTTAATACAAGAATTCAGCGAAATTGTATCACTTTTGTTTAATTTACGTCGCTCCTATTTCAGATAGCGTAATGGGCTAAGCGGCATCTCAAAGCGCATGAAATGACGAGTGAAATGCACTATTAGACTTCTATGGTAGGGCGAACAGAGACCCGATTAGATCATTTTACATTAAGGTTAATATAAGAATTCAGGGAAATTCTATCACATTTGTTCCATTTACGCCGCTCCTATTTCAGATAGCGTATTGGGCTAAGCGGCATCTTAAAGCGCGTGGAAGGGCGAGTAAAATGCACTACTAAACTTCTAGGGTAGGGCAAACAGAGGCCCGATTAGATCATTTTATATTATGGTTAATGTAAGAATTCAGCAAAATTCTATCACATTTGTTCAATTTACGTCGCTCCTATTTCAGATAGCGTATTGGGCTAAGCGGCATCTCAAAGCCCATGAAATGGCGATTAAAATGCACTATTAAACTTCTAGGGTAAGGCAAACAGATACCCGATTAGATCATTTTATATTACGGTTAATATAAGAATTAGCGTAATTCTATCACATTTGTTCAACTTACGTCGCTCCTATTTCAGATAGCGTACAGGGCTAGGCGGCATCTTAAAGCGCGTGGAAGGGCGAGTAAAATGCACTACTAAACTTCTAGGGTAGGGCAAACAGAGACCCGATTAGATCATTTTATATTATGGTTAATGTAAGAATTCAGCAAAATTCTATCACATTTGTTCAATTTACGTCGCTCCTATTTCAGATAGCGTATTGGGCTAGGCGGCATCTTAAAGCGCGTGGAAGGGTGAGTAAAATGCACTACTGATCTTCCATGATAGGGCAATCAGAGACCCGATTAGATCATTTTATATTTTGTTTTATATAAGATTTCAGCGAAATTCTATCACATTTGTTCAACTTACGTCGCTCCTATTGCAGATAGCGTATTGGGCTAAGTGGCATCTCAAAGCGCACGAAATGGCGAGGAAAATGCACTATTAAACTTCTATGATAGGGCAATCAGAGACCCGATTAGATCATTTTATATTTTGTTTAATAAAAGAATTCAGCGAAATTCTATCACATTTGTTCAACTGACGTCGCTGATATTTCAGATAGCGTATTGGGCTATGCGGCATCGCAAAGCGCAAGAAATGGCGAGTAAAATGCACTCTTAAACTTCTATGATAGGGCAATCAGAGACCCGATTAGATCATTTTACATTTTGTTTAATATAAGATTTCAAGGACATTCTATCACATTTGTTTAATTTACGTCGCTGCTATTTCAGATAGCGTATTGGGCTAAGCGGCATCTCAAAGCGCATGAAATGGCGAATAAAATGCACCATTAAACTTCTAGGCGAGGGCGAACAGAGACCCCATTAGATCATTTTACATTTTGGTTAATAAAAGAATTCAGCGACATTCTATCACATTTGCTCAATTTACGTCGCTCCTATTACAGATAGCTTATTGTGCTTAGCGGCATCTCAAAGCGCATGAAATGGCGAGTAAAATGCACTATTGAACTTCTAGGGTAGGGCAAACAGAGACCCGATTAGATCATTTTATATTATGGTCAATTTAAGAATTCAGCATAATTCTTTCTCATTTCTTCAATCTACGTCGCTCCTATTTCAGATAGCTTATTGGGCTTAGCGGCATCTCAAAGCGCATGAAGTGACGAGTGAAATGCACTATTAAACTTCTAGGGTAGGGCAAACAGAGACCCGAATAGATCATTTTATATTATGGTTAATTTAAGAATTCAGCAAAATTCTATCACATTTGTTCAATTTACGTCGCTCCTATTTCAGATAGCGTATTGGGCTAAGCGGCATCTCAAAGCGCATGATATGGCGAGTAAAATGCACTGTTAACCTTCTAGGGTAGGGCAAACAGAGACCCGATTAGATCATTTTATATTATGGTTAATTTAAGAATTCAGCGAAATTCTATCACATTTGTTCAATTTACGTCGCTCCTATTTCAGATAGCGTATTGGGCTAAGCGGCATCTTAAAGCGCGTGGAATGGCGAGTAAAATTCACTATTAAACTTCTAGGGTTGGTCGAAGAAAGACCCGATTAGATCATCTTACATTAAGGTTAATATAAGAATTCAGGGAAATTCTATCACATTTGTTCAATTTACGTCGCTCCTATTTCAGATAGCGTATTGGGCTAAGCGGCATCTCAAAGCGCATGAAATGGCGAATAAAATGAGCTATTAAACTTCTAGGCTAGGGCGAACAGAGACCCGATTAGATCATTTTACATTATGGTTAATAAAAGAATTCAGCGAAATTCTATCACATTTGTTCAACTTACGTCGCTCCTATTGCAGATAGCGTATTGGGCTAAGTGGCATCTCAAAGCGCACGAAATGGCGAGGAAAATGCACTATTAAACTTCTATGATAGGGCAATCAGAGACCCGAATAGATCATTTTATATTTTGTTTAATAAAAGAATTCAGCGAAATTCTATCACATTTGTTCAACTGACGTCGCTGATATTTCAGATAGCGTATTGGGCTATGCGGCATCGCAAAGCGCAAGAAATGGCGAGTAAAATGCACTCTTAAACTTCTATGATAGGGCAATCAGAGACCCGATTAGATCATTTTACATTTTGTTTAATATAAGATTTCAAGGACATTCTATCACATTTGTTTAATTTACGTCGCTGCTATTTCAGATAGCGTATTGGGCTAAGCGGCATCTCAAAGCGCATGAAATGGCGAATAAAATGCACCATTAAACTTCTAGGCGAGGGCGAACAGAGACCCCATTAGATCATTTTACATTTTGGTTAATAAAAGAATTCAGCGAAATTCTATCACATTTGCTCAATTTACGTCGCTCCTATTACAGATAGCTTATTGTGCTTAGCGGCATCTCAAAGCGCATGAAATGGCGAGTAAAATGCACTATTGAACTTCTAGGGTAGGGCAAACAGAGACCCGATAAGATCATTTTATATTATGGTTAATTTAAGAATTCAGCGAAATTCTATCACATTTGTTCAATTTACGTCGCTCCTATTTCAGATAGCGTACTGGGCTAGGCGGCATCTTAAAGCGCGTGGAAATTCGAGTAAAATGCACTATTAAACTTGTATGATAGGGCAATCAGAGACCCGATTAGATCATTTTATATTACGGTTAATATAAGAATTCAGCGTAATTCTATCACATTTGTTCAATTTACGTCGCTCCTATTTCAGATAGCGTATTGGGCTAAGCGTCATCTCAAAGCCCATGAAATGGCGATTAAAATGCACTATTAAACTTCTAGTGTAGGGCAAACAAAGACCCGATTAGATCATTTTATATTGCGGTTAATATAAGAATGCAGCGTAATTCTGTCACATTTGTTCAACTTACGTAGCTCCTATTTCAGATAGCGTACTGGGCTAGGCGGCAACTTAAAGCGCATGGAATGTCGAGTAAAATGCACTATCAAACTTCTATGATAGGGCAATCAGAGACCCTATTAGATCATTTTATATTACGGTTAATATAAGAATTCAGCGTAATTCTGTCACATTTGTTCAACTTACGTCGCTCCTCTTTCAGATAGCGTACTGGGCTAGGCGGCATCTTAAAGCGCGTGGAATGGCGAGTGAAATGCACTATTAAACTTCTATGATAGGGCTATCAGAGACCCGATTAGATCATTTTATATTTTGGTTAATATAAGAATTCAGTGAAATTCTATCACATTTGTTCAATTTACGTCGCTCCTATTTCAGTTAGCGTATTGGGCTAAGCCGCATCTCAAAGTGCATGAAATGGCGAGTAAAATGCACTATTAAACTTCTAGGGTAGGGTAAACAGAGACCCGATTAGATCATTTTATATAATGGTTAATTTAAGAATTCAGCAAAATTCTATCACATTTTTTCAATTTACGTCGTTCCTATTTCAGCTAGCGTACTGGGCTTGGCGGCATCTTAAAACGCGAGGAATGGCGAGTAAAATGCACTGTTAAACTTCTATGATAGGGCAATCAGAGACCCGATTAGATCATTTTATATTTTGGTTAATATAAGAATTCACCGAAATTCTATCACATTTGTTCAAATTACGTCGCTCCTATTTCAGACAGCGTATTGGGCTAAGCGGCATCTCAAAGCGCATGAAATGGCGAGTAAAATGCACTATTGAACTTCTATGATAGGGCAACCAGAGACCTGATTAGATCATTTTATATTTTGGTTAATATAAGAATTCAGCGAAATTGTATCACTTTTGTTTAATTTACGTCGCTCCTATTTCAGATAGCGTAATGGGCTAAGCGGCATCTCAAAGCGCATGAAATGACGAGTGAAATGCACTATTAGACTTCTATGGTAGGGCGAACAGAGACCCGATTAGATCATTTTACATTAAGGTTAATATAAGAATTCAGGGAAATTCTATCACATTTGTTCCATTTACGCCGCTCCTATTTCAGATAGCGTATTGGGCTAAGCGGCATCTTAAAGCGCGTGGAAGGGCGAGTAAAATGCACTACTAAACTTCTAGGGTAGGGCAAACAGAGGCCCGATTAGATCATTTCATATTATGGTTAATGTAAGAATTCAGCAAAATTCTATCACATTTGTTCAATTTACGTCGCTCCTATTTCAGATAGCGTATTGGGCTAAGCGGCATCTCAAAGCCCATGAAATGGCGATTAAAATGCACTATTAAACTTCTAGGGTAAGGCAAACAGATACCCGATTAGATCATTTTATATTACGGTTAATATAAGAATTAGCGTAATTCTATCACATTTGTTCAACTTACGTCGCTCCTATTTCAGATAGCGTACAGGGCTAGGCGGCATCTTAAAGCGCGTGGAAGGGCGAGTAAAATGCACTACTAAACTTCTAGGGTAGGGCAAACAGAGACCCGATTAGATCATTTTATATTATGGTTAATGTAAGAATTCAGCAAAATTCTATCACATTTGTTCAATTTACGTCGCTCCTATTTCAGATAGCGTATTGGGCTAGGCGGCATCTTAAAGCGCGTGGAAGGGTGAGTAAAATGCACTACTGATCTTCCATGATAGGGCAATCAGAGACCCGATTAGATCATTTTATATTTTGTTTTATATAAGATTTCAGGGAAATTCTATCACATTTGTTCAATTTACGTCGCTCCTATTTCAGATAGCATATTGGGCTAAGCGGCATCTCAATGCGCATGAAATGGCGAGTAACATGCACTATTACACTTCTAGGATAAGGCAATCAGAGACCCGATTAGATCATTTTGTATTTTGATTAATATAAGAATTCAGCGAAATTCTATTACATTTGTTTAATTTACGTCGCTCCTATTTCAGATAGCGTATTGGGCTAAGCGGCATCTCAAAGCGCATGAAATGGCGAGTAAAATGCACTATTATACTTCTAGTGTAGGGCAATCAGAGACCCGATTAGATCATTTTATATTATGCTTAATTTAAGAATTCAGCAAAATTCTATCACATTTGTTCAATTTACGTAGTTCCTGTTTCAGATAGCATACTGGGCTAGGCGGTATCTTAAAGCGCGCGGAATGGCGAGTAAAATGCACTATTAAACTTCTATGATAGGGCAATTAGAGACCCGATTAGATCATTTTATATTTTGTTTAATATAAGATTTCAGGGAAATTCTGTCACATTTGTTCAATTTACGTCGCTCCTATTTCAGATAGCTTATTGGGCTTAGCGGCATCTGAAAGCGCATGAAATGGCGAGTAAAATGCACTATTAAACTTCTTGGGTAGGGCAAACAGAGACCCGATTAGATCATTTTATATTATGGTTAATTTAAGAATTCAGCGAAATTCTATCACATTTGTTCAATTTACGTCGCTCCTATTTCAGATAGCGTATTGGGCTAAGCGGCATCTCAAAGCCCATGAAATGGCGATTAAAATGCACTATTAAACTTCTAGGGTAAGGCAAACAGATACCCGATTAGATCATTTTATATTACGGTTGATATAAGAATTCAGCGTAATTCTATCACATTTGTTCAACTTACGTCGCTCCTATTTCAGATAGCGTACTGGGCTAGGTGGCATTTTAAAGCGCGTGGAAGGGCGAGTAGAATGCACTATTAAACTTCTATGATAGGGCTATCAGAAACCCGATTAGATCATTTTATATTGTGGTTAATATAAGAATGCAGTGAAATTCTAACACATTTGTTCAATTTACGTCGCCCCAATTTCAGATAGCGTACTGGGCTAGGCTGCATCATAAAGCGCGTGGAATGGCGAGTAAAATGCACTATTAAACTTCTATGATAGGGCAATCAGAGACCCCATTAGATCATTTTATATTTTGGTTAATTTAATAATTCAGCAAAATTCTATCACATTTGTTCAATTTACGTCACTCCTATTTCAGATAGCCTACTGGGCTAGCCGGCATCTTAAATCGCGTGGTATAGCGAGTGAAATGCACTATTAAACTTCTAGGGTAGGGCGAACAGAGACCCGATTAGATCATTTTACATTAAGGTTAATATAAGAATTCAGCGAAATTCTATCACATTTGTTCAATTTACGTCGCTCATATTTCAGATAGCGTATTGGGCTAAGCGGCATCTCAAAGCGCATGAAATGGGGAGTAAAATGCGCTACTAACCTTCTATGATAGGGCAATCAGAGACCCGATTAGATCATTTTATATTTTGGTTTATATAAGAATTCAGCCAAATTCTATCACATTTGTTCAATTTACGTCGCTCCTATTTCAGATAGCGTATTGGGCTAAGCGGCATCTCAAAGCGTATGAATTGGCGAATAAAATGCACTATTAAAGTTCTAGGCTAGGGCGAACAGAGACCCGGTTAGATCATTTTACATTATGGTTAATAAAAGAATTCAGCGAAATTCTATCACATTTGTTCAATTTACGTCGCTCCTATTTCAGATAGCGTATTGGGCTAAGCGGCATCTGAAAGCGCATGAAATGACGAGTGAAATGCACTATTAAGCTTCTAGGGTAGGGCGAACAGAGACCCGATTAGATAATTTTATATTATGATTAATTTAAGAAGTCAGCAAAATTCTATCACATTTGTTCAATTTACGTCGTTCCTATTTCAGATAGCGTACTGGGCTCGGCGGCATCTTAAAGCGCGTGGAAAGGCGAGTAAAATGCACTATTAAACTTCTATGATAGGGCAATCAGAGACCCGATTAGATCATTTTATATAATGGTTAATTTAAGAATTCAGCAAAATTCTATCACATTTGTTCAATTTACGTCGCTCCTATTTCAGATAGCGTACTGGGCTAGGCGGCATATTAAAGCGTGCGGAATGGCGAGTAAAATGCACTTTTAAACTTCTATGATAGGGCAATCCGAGACCCGATTAGATCATTTTATATTTTGGTTTATATAAGAATTCAGCCAAATTCTATCACATTTGTTCAATTTACGTCGCTCCTATTTCAGATAGCGTATTGGGCTAAGCGGCATCTCAAAGCGCATGAAATGGCGAGTAAAATGCGCTATTATACTTCTAGGCTAGGGCGAACAGAGACCCGATTAGATCATTTTATATTACGGATAATATAAGAATTCAGGGAAATTCTATCACATTTGTTCAACTTACGCCGCACCTGCTTGAGATAGCGTACTGGGCTAGGCGGCATCTTAAAGCGCGTGGAAGGTCGAGTAAAATGCACTATTAAACTTCTAGGCTAGGGCGAACAGAGTCCCGATTAGATCATTGTATATTATGGTTAATTTAAGAATTCAACGAAATTCTATCACATTTGTTCAATTTACGTCGCTCCTATTTCAGATAGCGTATTGGGCTAAGCGGCACCTCAAAGCGCATGAAATAGCGAGTAAAATGCACTATTAAACTTCTAGGGTGAGGCAAACAGAGACCCGATTAGATCATATTACATTATGGTTAATAAAAGAATTCAGCGAAATTCTATCACATTTGTTAAATTTACGTCGCTCCTATTTCAGATAGTGTATTGGGCTAAGCGGCATCTGAAAGCGCATGAAATGACGAGTGAAATGCACTATTAAGCTTCTAGGGTAGGGCGAACAGAGACCCGATTAGATCATTTTATATAATAGTTAATTAAAGAATTCAGCGAAATTCTATCACATTTGTTCAATTCACGTCGCTCCTATTTCAGATAGCGTACTGGGCTAGGCGCCAGCATAAAGCGCGTGGAAGGGCGAGTAAAATGCACTATTAAACTTCTAGGGT
The DNA here is from genome assembly GCA_916610135.2 of Macropis europaea. Taxonomy (NCBI): domain Eukaryota; kingdom Metazoa; phylum Arthropoda; class Insecta; order Hymenoptera; family Melittidae; genus Macropis; species Macropis europaea. The sequence goes on from CAKAJE020000789.1 coordinate 12,660, forward strand.
AGGGCAAACAGAGACCCGATTAGATCATTTTATATTATGGTTAATTTAAGAATTCAGCGAAATACTATCACATTCGTTCAATTTACGTCGCTCCTATTTCAGATAGCGTATTGGTAAAAGCGGCATCTCAAAGCGCATGAAATGGCGATTAAAATGCACTATTAAACTTCTAGGGTAAGGCAAACAGATACCCGATTAGATCATTTTATATTACGGTTAATATAAGAATTAGCGTAATTCTATCACATTTGTTCAACTTACGTCGCTCCTATTTCAGATAGCGTACAGGGCTAGGCGGCATCTTAAGGCGCGTGGAAGGGCGAGTAAAATGCACTACTAAACTTCTAGGGTAGGGCAAACAGAGACCCGATTAGATCATTTTATATTATGGTTAATGTAAGAATTCAGCAAAATTCTATTACATTTGTTTAATTTACGTCGCTCCTATTTCAGATAGCGTATTGGGCTAAGCGTCATCTCAAAGCGCATGAAATGGCGAGTAAAATGCACTATTATACTTCTAGTGTAGGGCAATCAGAGACCCGATTAGATCATTTTATATTATGCTTAATTTAAGAATTCAGCAAAATTCTATCACATTTGTTCAATTTACGTAGTTCCCATTTCAGATAGCATACTGGGCTAGGCGGTATCTTAAAGCGCGCGGAATGGCGAGTAAAATGCACTATTAAACTTCTATGATAGGGCAATCAGAGACCCGATTAGATCATTTTATATTTTGTTTAATATAAGATTTCAGGGAAATTCTGTCACATTTGTTCAATTTACGTCGCTCCTATTTCAGATAGCTTATTGGGCTTAGCGGCATCTGAAAGCGCATGAAATGGCGAGTAAAATGCACTATTAAACTTCTTGGGTAGGGCAAACAGAGACCCGATTAGATCATTTTATATTATGGTTAATTTAAGAATTCAGCGAAATTCTATCACATTTGTTCAATTTACGTCGCTCCTATTTCAGATAGCGTATTGGGCTAAGCGGCATCTCAAAGCCCATGAAATGGCGATTAAAATGCACTATTAAACTTCTAGGGTAAGGCAAACAGATACCCGATTAGATCATTTTATATTACGGTTGATATAAGAATTCAGCGTAATTCTATCACATTTGTTCAACTTACGTCGCTCCTATTTCAGATAGCGTACTGGGCTAGGTGGCATCTTAAAGCGCGTGGAAGGGCGAGTAGAATGCACTATTAAACTTCTATGATAGGGCTATCAGAAACCCGATTAGATCATTTTCTATTGTGGTTAATATAAGAATGCAGTGAAATTCTAACACATTTGTTCAATTTACGTCGCCCCAATTTCAGATAGCGTACTGGGCTAGGCTGCATCATAAAGCGCGTGGAATGGCGAGTAAAATGCACTATTAAACTTCTATGATAGGGCAATCAGAGACCCCATTAGATCATTTTATATTTTGGTTAATTTAATAATTCAGCAAAATTCTATCACACTTGTTCAATTTACGTCGCTCGTATTTCAGATAGCGTACTGGGCTAGGCGGCATCTTAAAGCGCGTGGAATGGCGAGTAAAATGCACTATTAAACTTCTATGATAGGGCAATCAGGGACCCGATCAGATCATTTTATATCTTGGTTAATATAAGAATTCAAGGAAATTCTATCACATTTGTTCAATTTACGTCGCTCCTATTTCTGATAGCGTATTAGGCTAAGCGGCATCTCAATGCGCATGAAATGGCGTGTAAAATGCACTATTAAACTTCTAGGGTAATGCAAAGAGAGACCCGGTTAGATCATTTTACATTATGGTTAATAAAAGAATTCAGCGAAATTCTATCACATTTGTTCAATTTACGTCGCTCCTATTTCAGATAGCGTATTGGGCTAAGCGGCATCTGAAAGCGCATGAAATGACGAGTGAAATGCACTATTAAGCTTCTAGGGTAGGGCGAACAGAGACCCGATTAGATAATTTTATATTATGATTAATTTAAGAAGTCAGCAAAATTCTATCACATTTGTTCAATTTACGTCGTTCCTATTTCAGATAGCGTACTGGGCTAGGCGGCATCTTAAAGCGCGTGGAAAGGCGAGTAAAATGCACTATTAAACTTCTATGATAGGGCAATCAGAGACCCGATTAGATCATTTTATATTACGGTTAATATAAGAATTCAGCGTAATTCTATCACATTTGTTCAACTTACGTCGCTCCTATTTCAGATAACGCACTGGGCTAGGCGGCATCTTAAAGCGCGTGGAATGGCGAGTAAAATGCACTACTAAACTACTATGATAGGGCAATCAGAGACCCGTTTAGGTCATTTTATATTTTGGTTAATATATGAATTCAGCGAAATTCTATCACATTTGTTCAATTTACGTCGCTCCTATTAAAGATAGCGTATTGGGCTAAGCGGCATGTGAAAGCGCATGAAATGGCGAGTAAAATGCACTATTAAACTTCTAGGGAAGGGCAAACAGAGACCCGATTAGATCATTTTATATTATGATTAATTTAAGAAGTCAGCAAAATTCTATCACATTTGTTCAATTTACGTCGTTCCTATTTCAGATAGCGTCCTGGGCTAGGCGGCATCTTAAAGCGCGTGGAAAGGCGAGTAAAATGCACTATTAAACTTCTATGATAGAGCAATCAGAGACCCGATTAGATCATTTTATATTTTGTTTAACATAAGATTTCAGGGAAATTCTATCACATTTGTTCAATTTACGTCGCTCCTATTTCAGATAGCGTATTGGGCTAAGCGGCATCTCAAAGCCCATGAAATGGCGATTAAAATGCACTATTAAACTTCTAGGGTAAGGCAAACAGATACCCGATTAGATCATTTTATATTACGGTTAATATAAGAATTCAGCGTAATTCTATCACATTTATTCAACTTACGTCACTCCTCTTGCAGATAGCGTACTGGGCTAGGCGGCATCTTAAAGCGCGTGGAATGGCGAGTAAAATGCACTATTAAACTTCTATGATAGGGCTATCAGAGACCCGATTAGATCATTTTATGTTTTGGTTAATATAAGAATTCAGCGAAATTCTATCACATTTGTTCAATTTACGTCGCTCCTATTTCAGATAGCGTATTGGAGTAAGCTGCATCTCAAAGCGCAAGACATGGCGAGTAAAATGCACTATTAAACTTCTAGGGTAGGGCAATCAGAGACCCGATTAGATCATTTTGTATTTTGGTTAATATAAGAATTCAGCGAAATTCTATTACATTTGTTTAATTTACGTCGCTCCTATTTCAGATAGCGTATTGGGCTAAGCGGCATCTCAAAGCGCATGAAATGGCGAGTAAAATGCACTATTATACTTCTAGTGTAGGGCAATCAGAGACCCGATTAGATCATTTTATATTATGCTTAATATAAGAATTCAGCGTAATTCTGTCACATTTGTTCAACTTACGTAGCTCCTATTTCAGATAGCGTACTGGGCTAGGCGGCAACTTAAAGCGCGTGGAATGTCGGGTAAAATGCACTATCAAACTTCTATGATAGGGCAATCAGAGACCCGATTAGATCATTTTATATTTTGGTTAATATAAGAATTCAGCGAAATTCTATCACATTTGTTCAAGTTACGTCGCTCCTATTTCAGATAGCGTACTGGGCTAGGCGGCATCTCAAAGCGCGTGGAAGGGCGAGTAAAATGCACTACTAAACTTCTATGATCGGGCAATCAGAGACCCGATTACATCATTTTATATTTTGGTTAATATAAGAATTCAGCGAAATTCTCTCACATTTGTTCAATTTACGTCGCTGATATTTCAGATAGCGTATTGGGCTCAGCGGCATCTCAAAGCGCAAGAAATGTGGAGTAAAATGCACTATTAAACTTCTAGGGTAGGGCAAACAGAGACCCGATAAGATCATTTTATATTATGGTTAATTTAAGAATTCAGCGAAATTCTATCACATTTGTTCCATTTACGTCGCTCCTATTTCAGATAGCGTATTGGGCTAAGCGGCATCTTAAAGCGCGTGGAATGGCGAGTAAAATGCACTATTACACTTCTAGGGTAGGGCAAACAGAGACCCGATTAGATCATTTTATATTATGGTTAATTTAAGAATTCACCGAAATTCTATCACATTTGTTCAATTTACGTCGCTCCTATTTCAGATAGCGTACTGGGCTAAGCGGCATCTCAAAGCGCATGAAATGGCGAGTATAATGCACTATTAAACTTCTAGGATAAGGCAAACAGAGACCCGATTAGATCATTTTATATTACGGTTAATATAAGAATTCAGCGTAATTCTATCAGATTTGTTCAACTTACGTCGCTCCTATTTCAGATAGCGTACTGGGCTACGCGGCATCTTAAAGCGCGTGGAATGGCGAGTAAAATGCACTACTAAACTTCTATGATACAGCAATCAGAGTTCCGATTAGATAATTTTATATTTCGGTTAATATAAGAATTCAGCGAAATTCTATTACATTTGTTCAATTTACGTCGCTCCTATTAAAGATAGCGTATTGGGCTAAGCGGCATCTGAAAGCGCATGAAATGGCGAGTAAAATGCACTATTAAACCTCTAGGGTAGGGCAAACAGAGACACGATTAGATCATTTTATATTATGCTTAATATAAGAATTCAGCGTAATTCTGTCACATTTGTTCAACTTACGTAGCTCCTATTTCAGATAGCGTACTGGGCTAGGCGGCAACTTAAAGCGCGTGGAATGTCGGGTAAAATGCACTATCAAACTTCTATGATAGGGCAATCAGAGACCCGATTAGATCATTTTATATTTTGGTTAATATAAGAATTCAGCGAAATTCTATCACATTTGTTCAAGTTACGTCGCTCCTATTTCAGATAGCGTACTGGGCTAGGCGGAATCTCAAAGCGCGTGGAAGGGCGAGTAAAATGCACTACTAAACTTCTATGATCGGGCAATCAGAGACCCGATTACATCATTTTATATTTTGGTTAATATAAGAATTCAGCGAAATTCTCTCACATTTGTTCAATTTACGTCGCTGATATTTCAGATAGCGTATTGGGCTCAGCGGCATCTCAAAGCGCAAGAAATGTGGAGTAAAATGCACTATTAAACTTCTAGGGTAGGGCAAACAGAGACCCGATAAGATCATTTTATATTATGGTTAATTTAAGAATTCAGCGAAATTCTATCACATTTGTTCCATTTACGTCGCTCCTATTTCAGATAGCGTATTGGGCTAAGCGGCATCTTAAAGCGCGTGGAATGGCGAGTAAAATGCACTATTACACTTCTAGGGTAGGGCAAACAGAGACCCGATTAGATCATTTTATATTATGGTTAATTTAAGAATTCACCGAAATTCTATCACATTTGTTCAATTTACGTCGCTCCTATTTCAGATAGCGTACTGGGCTAAGCGGCATCTCAAAGCGCATGAAATGGCGAGTATAATGCACTATTAAACTTCTAGGATAAGGCAAACAGAGACCCGATTAGATCATTTTATATTACGGTTAATATAAGAATTCAGCGTAATTCTATCAGATTTGTTCAACTTACGTCGCTCCTATTTCAGATAGCGTACTGGGCTACGCGGCATCTTAAAGCGCGTGGAATGGCGAGTAAAATGCACTACTAAACTTCTATGATACAGCAATCAGAGTTCCGATTAGATAATTTTATATTTCGGTTAATATAAGAATTCAGCGAAATTCTATTACATTTGTTCAATTTACGTCGCTCCTATTAAAGATAGCGTATTGGGCTAAGCGGCATCTGAAAGCGCATGAAATGGCGAGTAAAATGCACTATTAAACCTCTAGGGTAGGGCAAACAGAGACACGATTAGATCATTTCATATTTTGGTTAATATAAGGATTCAGCGAAATTCTATCACATTTGTTCAATTTACGTCGTTCCTATTACAAATAGTGTACTGGGCTAGGCGGCATCTTAAAGCGCGTGGAAGGGTGAGTAAAATGCACTACTAATCTTCCATGATAGGGCAATCAGAGAACCGATTAGATCATTTTATATTTTGTTTTATATAAGATTTCAGGGAAATTCTATCACATTTGTTCAATTTACGTCGCTCCTATTTCAGATAGCATATTGGGCTAAGCGGCACCTCAAAGCGCATGAAATGGCGAGTGAAATGCAATGTTAAACTTCTAGGGTTAGGGCAAACAGAGACCCGATTAGATCATTTTATATTATGGTTAATTTAAGAATTCAGCGAAATTCTATCACATTTGTTCAATTTACGTGGCTCCTATTAAAGATAGCGTATTGGGCTAAGCGGCATCTGAAAGCGCATGAAGTGGCTAGTAAAATGCACTATTAAACTTCTAGGATAGGGCGAACAAAGACCCGGTTAAATCATTGTATATTATGGTTAATTTAAGAATTCAGCGAAATTCTATCACATTTGTTCAATTTACGTCGCTACTATTTCAGATAGCGTATTGGGCTAAGCGGCATCTCAAAGCGCATGAAATGGCGAGTAAAATGCGCTATTATACTTCTAGGCTAGGGCGAACAGAGACCCGATTAGATCATTTTATATTACGGATAATATAAGAATTCAGGGAAATTCTATCACATTTGTTCAACTTACGCCGCACCTGCTTGAGATAGCGTACTGGGCTAGGCGGCATCTTAAAGCGCGTGGAAGGTCGAGTAAAATGCACTATTAAACTTCTAGGCTAGGGCGAACAGAGTCCCGATTAGATCATTGTATATTATGGTTAATTTAAGAATTCAACGAAATTCTATCACATTTGTTCAATTTACGTCGCTCCTATTTCAGATAGCGTATTGGGCTAAGCGGCACCTCAAAGCGCATGAAATAGCGAGTAAAATGCACTATTAAACTTCTAGGGTGAGGCAAACAGAGACCCGATTAGATCATATTACATTATGGTTAATAAAAGAATTCAGCGAAATTCTATCACATTTGTTAAATTTACGTCGCTCCTATTTCAGATAGTGTATTGGGCTAAGCGGCATCTGAAAGCGCATGAAATGACGAGTGAAATGCACTATTAAGCTTCTAGGGTAGGGCGAACAGAGACCCGATTAGATCATTTTATATTATAGTTAATTAAAGAATTCAGCGAAATTCTATCACATTTGTTCAATTCACGTCGCTCCTATTTCAGATAGCGTACTGGGCTAGGCGCCAGCATAAAGCGCGTGGAAGGGCGAGTAAAATGCACTATTAAACTTCTAGGGTAGGGCAAACAGAGACCCGATTAGATCATTTTATATTATGGTTAATTTAAGAATTCAGCGAAATACTATCACATTCGTTCAATTTACGTCGCTCCTATTTCAGATAGCGTATTGGTAAAAGCGGCATCTCAAAGCGCATGAAATGACGTGTAAAATGCACTATTAAACTTCTAGGGTAGGACAAGCAGTGACCCAATTAGATCATTTTATATTACCGTTAATTTAAGAATTCAGCAAAATTCTATCACATTTGTTCAATTTACGTCGCTCCTATTTCAGATAGCGTACTGGGCTAGGCGGCATCTTAAAGCGCGTGGAAGGGCGAGTAAAATGCACTATTAAACTTCTAGGGTATGGCAAACAGAGACCCGATTAGATCATTATACATTATGGTTAATTTAAGAATTCAGCAAAATTCTATCACATTTGTTCAATTTAGGTCGCTCCAATTTCAAATAGCGTACTGGGCTAGGCGGCATCTTAAAGCGCGTGGAATGGCGAGTAACATCCACTATTAAACTTCTAGGCTAGGGCGAACAGAGACCCGATTAGATCATTCTACATTATGGTTAATAAAAGAATTCAGCGAAATTCTATCACATTTGTTCAACTTACGTCGCTCCTATTTCAGCTAGTGTATTGGGCAACGCGGCATCTCAAAGCGCATGAAATAACGAGTAAAATGCACTATTAAACTTCTAGGGTAGGGCAAGCAGTGACCCGATTAGATCATTTTATATTATGGTTAATTTAAGAATTCAGCAAAATTCTATCACATTTGTTCAACTTACGTCGCTCCTATTTCAGATAGCGTATTGGGCTAAGCGGCATCTCAAAGCGCATGAAATGTGGAGTAAAATGTACTATTAAAGTTCTAGGGTAGGGCAAACAGAGACCCGACTAGATCATTTTATATTATGGTTAATTTAAGAATTCAGCGAAATACTATCACATTCGTTCAATTTACGTCGCTCCTATTTCAGATAGCGTATTGGTAAAAGCGGCATCTCAAAGCGCATGAAATGACGAGTAAAATGCACTATTAAACTTCTAGGGTAGGACAAGCAGTGACCCGATTAGATCATTTTATATTACCGTTAATTTAAGAATTCAGCAAAATTCTATCACATTTGTTCAATTTACGTCGCTCCTATTTCAGATAGCGTACTGGGCTAGGCGGCATCTTAAAGCGCGTGGAAGGGCGAGTAAAATGCACTATTAAACTTCTATGGTAAAGCAAAAAGAGACCCGATTAGATCATTTTATGTTACGGTTAATATAAGAATACAGCGTAATTCTATCACATTTGTTCAACCTACGTCGCTCCTATTTCAGATAGCGTACTGGGCTAGGCGGCATCATAAAGCGCGTGGAAGGGCGAGCAAAATGCACTACTAAACTTCTATGATAGGGCAATCAGAGACCCGATTAGACCATTTTATATTTTGTTTAATATAAGATTTCAGGGAAATTCTATCACATTTGTTCAATTTACGTCGCTCATATTTCAGATAGCGTATTGGGCTAAGCAGCATCTCAAAGCGCATGGAATGGCGAGTAAAATGCACTATTAAACTTCTAGGGTAGGGCAAACGGAGACCCGATTAGATCATTTTGTATTATGGTTAATTTAAGAATTCAGCGAAATTCTATCATATTTGTTCAATTTACGTCGCTCCTATTTAAGATAGCGTAATGGGATAAGCGGCATCTCAAAGCGCATGAAATGGCGAGTAAAATGCACTATTAAACTTCTAGGGTAGGTCTAACAGAGACCCGATTAGATCATTTTATATTACCGTCAATTTAGGAATTCAGCAAAATTCTATCACATTTGTTCAATTTACGTCGCTCCTATTTCAGATAGCGTAATGGGATAAGCGGCATCTCAAAGCGCATGAAATGACGAGTGAAATGCACTATTAAACTTCTAGGGTAAGGCAAAGAGAGACCCGATTAGATCATTTTATATTACGGTTAATATAAGAATTCAGCGTAATTCTATCACATTTGTTCAATTTACGTCGCTCCTATTTCAGATAGCGTATTGTGCTAAGCGGCATCTCAAAGCGCATGAAATGGCGAGTAAAATGCACTATTAAACTTCTAGGGTAGGTCTAACAGAGACCCGATTAGATCATTTTATATTACCGTCAATTTAGGAATTCAGCAAAATTCTATCACATTTGTTCAATTTACGTCGCTCCTATTTCAGATAGCGTACTGGGCGAGGCGGCATCTTAAAGCGCGTGGAATGGCGAGTAAAACGCACTATTGAACTTCTATAATAGGGCAATCAGAGACCCGATTAAATCATTTTATAATTTGGTTAATATAAGAATTCAGCGAAATTCTGTCACATTTATTCAATTTACGTCGCTCCTATTTCAGATAGCTTATAGGGCTAAGCGGCATCTCAAAGCGCATGAAATGACGAGTGAAATGCACTATTAAACTTCTAAGGTAGGTCGAACAGAGACCCGATTAGATCATTTTACATTAAGGATAATATAAGAATTCAGGGAAATTCTATCACATTTGTTCAATTTACGTCGCTCCTATTTCAGATAGCGTATTGGGCTAAGCGGCATCTCAAAGCGCATGAAATTACGAGTGAAATGCACTATTAAACTTCTAGGGTAGGACAAACAGAGACCCGATTAGATCATTTTATATTACGGTTAATATAAGAATTAAGCGTAATTCTATCACATTTGTTCAATTTACGTCACTCCTATTTCAGATAGCCTACTGGGCTAGCCGCCATCTTAAAGCGCGTGTAATAGCGAGTAAAATGCACTATTAGCCTTCTATGATAGGGCAATCAGAGACCCGATTAGATCATTTTATATTTTGGTTAATATAAGAATTCAGCGAAATCCTATCACATTTGTTCAATTTACGTCGCTCCTATTTCAGATAGCGAATTGGGCCAAGCGGCATCTCAAAGCGCATGGAATGGCGAATAAAACGCACTATTAAACCTTCTAGGGTAGGGTAAACTGAGACCCGATTAGATCATTTTATATTATGGTTAATTTAAGAATTCAGCAAAATTCAATCACATTTGTTCAATTTACGTCGCTCCCATTTCAGATAGCGTACTGTGCTAGGCGGCATCTTAAAGCGCCCGGAATGTCGAGTAAAATGCACTATTAAACTTCTATGATAGGGCAATCAGAGACCCGATTAGATCATTTTATATTTTGGTTAATATAAGAATTCAGCGAAATTCTATCACATTTGTTCACCTTACGTCGCTCCTATTTCAGATAGCGTATTGGGCTAAGCGGCATCTCAATGCGCATGAAATGGCGAGTAAAACGCACTATTAAACTTCTAGGGTAGGGTAAACTGAGACCCGATTAGATCATTTTATATTATGGTTAATTTAAGAATTCAGCAAAATTCTATCACATTTGTTCAATTTACCGTCGGTCCTATTTAAGATAGCGTATTGGGCTAAGCAGCATCTCAAAGCGCACGGAATGTCGAATAAAATGCACTATTAATCTTCTAGGCTAGGGCGAACAGAGACCCGATTAGATCATTTTACATTATGGTTAATAAAAGAATTCAGCGAAATTCTATCACATTTGTTCACCTTACGTCGCTCCTATTTCAGATAGCGTATTGGGCTAAGCGGCATCTCAATGCGCATGAAATGGCGAGTAAAACGCACTATTAAACTTCTAGGGTAGGGTAAACTGAGACCCGATTAGATCATTTTATATTATGGTTAATTTAAGAATTCAGCAAAATTCAATCACATTTGTTCAATTTACGTCGCTCCCATTTCAGATAGCGTACTGTGCTAGGCGGCATCTTAAAGCGCCCGGAATGTCGAGTAAAATGCACTATTAAACTTCTATGATAGGGCAATCAGAGACCCGATTAGATCATTTTATATTTTGGTTAATATAAGAATTCAGCGAAATTCTATCACATTTGTTCAATTTATATCGCTCCTATTTCAGATAGCGTATTGGGCTAAGCGGCATCTCAAAGCGCATGAAATAAGGAGTAAAATGCACTATTAAAGTTCTAGGGTAGGGCAAACAGAGACCCGACTAGATCATTTTATATTATGGTTAATAAAAGAATTCAGCGAAATTCTATCACATTTGTTCAACTTACGTCGCTCCTATTTCAGCTAGTGTATTGGGCAACGCGGCATCTCAAAGCGCATGAAATAACGAGTAAAATGCACTATTAAACTTCTAGGGTAGGGCAAGCAGTGACCCGATTAGATCATTTTATATTACCGTTAATTTAAGAATTCAGCAAAATTCTATCACATTTGTTCAATTTACGTCGCTCTTATTTCAGATAGCGTACTGGGCTAGGCGGCATCTTAAAGCGCGTGGAAGGGCGAGTAAAATGCACTATTAAACTTCTATGGTAAAGCAAAAAGAGACCCGATTAGATCATTTTATGTTACGGTTAATATAAGAATACAGCGTAATTCTATCACATTTGTTCAACCTACGTCGCTCCTATTTCAGATAGCGTACTGGGCTAGGCGGCATCATAAAGCGCGTGGAAGGGCGAGCAAAATGCACTACTAAACTTCTATGATAGGGCAATCAGAGACCCGATTAGACCATTTTATATTTTGTTTAATATAAGATTTCAGGGAAATTCTATCACATTTGTTCAATTTACGTCGCTCATATTTCAGATAGCGTATTGGGCTAAGCAGCATCTCAAAGCGCATGGAATGGCGAGTAAAATGCACTATTAAACTTCTAGGGTAGGGCAAACGGAGACCCGATTAGATCATTTTGTATTATGGTTAATTTAAGAATTCAGCGAAATTCTATCATATTTGTTCAATTTACGTCGCTCCTATTTAAGATAGTGTACTGGGCTAGGCGGCATCTCAAGGCGCATGAAATGATGAGTGAAATGCAACATTAAACTTCTAGGGTAGGGCGAACAGAGACCCGATTAGATCATTTTACATTAAGGTTAATATAAGAATTCAGCAAAATTCTATCACATTTGTTCAATTTACGTCGCTCATATTTCAGATAGCGTACTGTGCTAAGCGGCATCTCAAAGCGCATGAAATGGCGAGTAAAATGCACTCCTAAACTTCTATGATAGGGCAATCAGAGACCCGATTAGATCATTTTATATTTTGTTTAGTATAAGATTTCAGAGATATCTAACACATTTGTTCAATTTACGTCGCTCCTATTTCAGATAGCGTAATGGGATAAGCGGCATCTCAAAGCGCATGAAATGACGAGTGAAATGCACTATTAAACTTCTAGGGTAAGGCAAAGAGAGACCCGATTAGATCATTTTATATTACGGTTAATATAAGAATTCAGCGTAATTCTATCACATTTGTTCAATTTACGTCGCTCCTATTTCAGATAGCGTATTGTGCTAAGCGGCATCTCAAAGCGCATGAAATGGCGAGTAAAATGCACTATTAAACTTCTAGGGTAGGTCTAACAGAGACCCGATTAGATCATTTTATATTACCGTCAATTTAGGAATTCAGCAAAATTCTATCACATTTGTTCAATTTACGTCGCTCCTATTTCAGATAGCGTACTGGGCGAGGCGGCATCTTAAAGCGCGTGGAATGGCGAGTAAAACGCACTATTGAACTTCTATAATAGGGCAATCAGAGACCCGATTAAATCATTTTATAATTTGGTTAATATAAGAATTCAGCGAAATTCTGTCACATTTATTCAATTTACGTCGCTCCTATTTCAGATAGCTTATAGGGCTAAGCGGCATCTCAAAGCGCATGAAATGACGAGTGAAATGCACTATTAAACTTCTAAGGTAGGTCGAACAGAGACCCGATTAGATCATTTTACATTAAGGATAATATAAGAATTCAGGGAAATTCTATCACATTTGTTCAATTTACGTCGCTCCTATTTCAGATAGCGTATTGGGCTAAGCGGCATCTCAAAGCGCATGAAATTACGAGTGAAATGCACTATTAAACTTCTAGGGTAGGACAAACAGAGACCCGATTAGATCATTTTATATTACGGTTAATATAAGAATTAAGCGTAATTCTATCACATTTGTTCAATTTACGTCACTCCTATTTCAGATAGCCTACTGGGCTAGCCGCCATCTTAAAGCGCGTGTAATAGCGAGTAAAATGCACTATTAGCCTTCTATGATAGGGCAATCAGAGACCCGATTAGATCATTTTATATTTTGGTTAATATAAGAATTCAGCGAAATCCTATCACATTTGTTCAATTTACGTCGCTCCTATTTCAGATAGCGAATTGGGCCAAGCGGCATCTCAAAGCGCATGGAATGGCGAATAAAACGCACTATTAAACTTCTAGGGTAGGGTAAACTGAGACCCGATTAGATCATTTTATATTATGGTTAATTTAAGAATTCAGCAAAATTCAATCACATTTGTTCAATTTACGTCGCTCCCATTTCAGATAGCGTACTGTGCTAGGCGGCATCTTAAAGCGCCCGGAATGTCGAGTAAAATGCACTATTAAACTTCTATGATAGGGCAATCAGAGACCCGATTAGATCATTTTATATTTTGGTTAATATAAGAATTCAGCGAAATTCTATCACATTTGTTCACCTTACGTCGCTCCTATTTCAGATAGCGTATTGGGCTAAGCGGCATCTCAATGCGCATGAAATGGCGAGTAAAACGCACTATTAAACTTCTAGGGTAGGGTAAACTGAGACCCGATTAGATCATTTTATATTATGGTTAATTTAAGAATTCAGCAAAATTCTATCACATTTGTTCAATTTACCGTCGGTCCTATTTAAGATAGCGTATTGGGCTAAGCAGCATCTCAAAGCGCACGGAATGTCGAATAAAATGCACTATTAATCTTCTAGGCTAGGGCGAACAGAGACCCGATTAGATCATTTTACATTATGGTTAATAAAAGAATTCAGCGAAATTCTATCACATTTGTTCACCTTACGTCGCTCCTATTTCAGATAGCGTATTGGGCTAAGCGGCATCTCAATGCGCATGAAATGGCGAGTAAAACGCACTATTAAACTTCTAGGGTAGGGTAAACTGAGACCCGATTAGATCATTTTATATTATGGTTAATTTAAGAATTCAGCAAAATTCAATCACATTTGTTCAATTTACGTCGCTCCCATTTCAGATAGCGTACTGTGCTAGGCGGCATCTTAAAGCGCCCGGAATGTCGAGTAAAATGCACTATTAAACTTCTATGATAGGGCAATCAGAGACCCGATTAGATCATTTTATATTTTGGTTAATATAAGAATTCAGCGAAATTCTATCACATTTGTTCAATTTATATCGCTCCTATTTCAGATAGCGTATTGGGCTAAGCGGCATCTCAAAGCGCATGAAATAAGGAGTAAAATGCACTATTAAAGTTCTAGGGTAGGGCAAATAGAGACCCGACTAGATCATTTTATATTATGGTTAATTTAAGAATTCAGCGAAATACTATCACATTCGTTCAATTTACGTCGCTCCTATTTCAGATAGCGTATTGGGCTAAGTGGCATCTCAAAGCGCATGAAATGAGGAGTAAAATGCACTATTAAAGTTCTAGGGTAGGGCAAACAGAGACCCGACTAGATCATTTTATATTATGGTTAATTTAAGAATTCAGCGAAATACTATCACATCCGTTCAATTTACGTCGCTCCTGTTTCAGATAGCGTATTGGGCAAAGCGGCATCTCAAAGCGCATGAAATGACGAGTAAAATGCACTATTAAACTTCTAGGGTAGGACAAGCAGTGACCCGATTAGACCATTTTATATTATGGTTAATTTAAGAATTCAGCAAAATTCTATCACATTTGTTCAATTTACGTCGCTCCTATTTCAGATAGCGTACTGGGCTAGGCCTCAGCTTAAAGCGCGTGGAATGGCGAGTAAAATGCACTATTAAACTTCTATGATAGGGCAATCCGAGACCCGATTAGATCATTTTATATTTTAGTTAATATAACAATTCATCGAAATTCTATCACATTTGTTCAATTTACGTCGCTCACGTTTCATATAGCGTATTAGGCTAAGCGGCATCTCAAAGCGCATGAAATGGCGAGTAAAATGCACTATTAAACTTCTAGGGTAGGGCAAACAGAGACCCGATTAGATCATTTTATATTATGGTTAATTTAATCATTCAGCAAAATTCTATCACTTTTGTTCAATTTACGTCGCTCCTATTTCAGATAGCGTATTGGGCTAAGCGGCATCTCAAAGCGCATGAAATGGCGAATAAAATGCACTATTAAACTTCTCGGCTAGGGCGAACAGAGACCCGATTAGATCATTTTATATTATGGTTAATTTAAGAATTCAGCAAAACTCTATCACATTTGTTCAATTTACGTCGCTCCTATTTCAGATAGCGTGCTAGGCTAGGCGGCATCTTAAAGCGCGTGGAATGGCGAGTGAAATGCACTATCAAACTTCGATGATAGGGCAATCAGAGACTCGATTAGATCATTTTATATTTGGGTTAATATACGAATTCAGGGAAATTCTATCACATTTGTTCAATTTACGTCGCTCCTATTTCAGATAGCGTATTGGGCTAAGCGGCATCTCAAAGCGCATGAAATGGCGAGTAAAATGCACTATTAAACTTCTAGGGTAGGGCAAACAGAGACCCGATTAGATCATTTTATATTATGGATAATTTAAGAATTCAGCAAAATTCTATCACATTTGTTCAATTTACGTCGCTCCTATTTCTGATAGCGTACTGGGCTAGGCGGCACCTTAAAGCGCGTGGAATGGCGAGTATAATGCACTATTAAACTTCTACGATAGGGCAATCAGGGACCCGATCAGATCATTTTATATTTTGTTTAATATAAGATTTCAGGGAAATTCTATCACATTTGTTCAATTTACGTCGCTCCTATTTCAGATAGCGTATTGGGCTAATCGGCATCTCAAAGCGCATGAAATGGCGAGTGCAATGCAATATTAAACTTCTAGGGTAGGGCGAACAGAGACCCGATTAGATCATTTTACATTAATGTTAATTTAAGAATTCAGGGAAATTCTATCACATTTGTTCAATTTACGTCGCTCCTATTTCAGTTAGCGTGTTGGGCTAAGCGGAATCTCAAAGCGCATGAAATGACGAGTAAAACGCACTATTAAACTTCTATGGTAAAGCAAAAAGAGACCCGATTAGATCATTTTATGTTACGGTTAATATAAGAATACAGCGTAATTCTATCACATTTGTTCAACCTACGTCGCTCCTATTTCAGATAGCGTACTGGGCTAGGCGGCATCATAAAGCGCGTGGAAGGGCGAGCAAAATGCACTACTAAACTTCTATGATAGGGCAATCAGAGACCCGATTAGACCATTTTATATTTTGTTTAATATAAGATTTCAGGGAAATTCTATCACATTTGTTCAATTTACGTCGCTCATATTTCAGATAGCGTACTGTGCTAAGCGGCATCTCAAAGCGCATGAAATGGCGAGTAAAATGCACTCCTAAACTTCTATGATAGGGCAATCAGAGACCCGATTAGATCATTTTATATTTTGTTTAATATAAGATTTCAGAGATATCTAACACATTTGTTCAATTTACGTCGCTCATATTTCAGATAGCGTATTGGGCTAAGCAGCATCTCAAAGCGCACGGAATGTCGAATAAAATGCACTATTAATCTTCTAGGCTAGGGCAAACAGAGACCCGATTAGATCATTTTACATTAAGGTTAATATAAGAATTCAGGGAAATTCTATCACATTTGTTCAATTTACGTCGCTCCTATTTCAGATAGCGCATTGGGCTAAGCGGCATCTCAAAGCGCACGGAATGTCGAATAAAATGCACTATTAATCTTCTAGGCTAGGGCAAACAGAGACCCGATTAGATCATTTTACATTAAGGTTAATATAAGAATTCAGGGAAATTCTATCACATTTGTTCAATTTACGTCGCTCCTATTTCAGATAGCGCATTGGGCTAAGCGGCATCTCAAAGCGCATGAGATGGCGAATAAAATGCACTATTAAACTTATAGGCTAGGGCGAACAGAGACCCGATTAGATCATTTTACATTACGGTTAATAAAAGAATTCAGCGAAATTCTATCACATTTGTTCAATTTACGTCTCTCCTATTTCAGATAGCGTAGTGGGCTAAGCGGCATCTCAAAGCGCATGAAATGACGAGTGAAATGCACTATTAAACTTCTAGGGTAAGGCAAAGAGAGACCCGATTAGATCATTTTATATTACGGTTAATATAAGAATTCAGCGTAATTCTATCACATTTGTTCAATTTACGTCGCTCCTATTTCAGATAGCGTATTGTGCTAAGCGGCATCTCAAAGCGCATGAAATGGCGAGTAAAATGCACTATTAAACTTCTAGGGTAGGTCTAACAGAGACCCGATTAGATCATTTTATATTACCGTCAATTTAGGAATTCAGCAAAATTCTATCACATTTGTTCAATTTACGTCGCTCCTATTTCAGATAGCGTACTGGGCGAGGCGGCATCTTAAAGCGCGTGGAATGGCGAGTAAAACGCACTATTGAACTTCTCGGCTAGGGCGAACAGAGACCCGATTAGATCATTTTACATTATGGTTAATTTAAGAATTCAGCAAAACTCTATCACATTTGTTCAATTTACGTCGCTCCTATTTCAGATAGCGTGCTAGGCTAGGCGGCATCTTAAAGCGCGTGGAATGGCGAGTGAAATGCACTATCAAACTTCGATGATAGGGCAATCAGAGACCCGATTAGATCATTTTATATTATGGTTAATTTAAGAATTCAGCAAAATTCTATCACATTTGTTCAATTTACCGTCGGTCCTATTTAAGATAGCGTATTGGGCTAAGAGGCATCTGAAGGCGCATGAAATGGCGAGTAAAATGCACTATTAAACTTCTAGGGTAGGGCAAGCAGAGACTCGATTAGATCATTTTATATTATGGTTAATTTAAGAATTCAGCGAAATTCTATCACATTTGTTCAATTTACGTCGCTCCTATTTCAGATACCGTATTGGGCTAACCGGCATCTGAAGGCGCATGAAATGGCGAGTAAAATGCACTATTAAAGTTCTAGGGTAGGGCAAACAGAGACCCGACTAGATCATTTTATATTATGGTTAATTTAAGAATTCAGCGAAATACTATCACATTCGTTCCATTTACGTCGCTCCTGTTTCAGATAGCGTATTGGGCAAAGCGGCATCTCAAAGCGCATGAAATGACGAGTAAAATGCACTATTAAACTTCTAGGGTAGGACAAGCAGTGACCCGATTAGACCATTTTATATTATGGTTAATTTAAGAATTCAGCAAAATTCTATCACATTTGTTCAATTTACGTCGCTCCTATTTCAGATAGCGTACTGGGCTAGGCGTAAGCTTAAAGCGCGTGGAATGGCGAGTAAAATGCACTATTAAACTTGTATGATAGGGCAATCAGAGACCCGATTAGATCATTTTATATTTTGTTTAATATAAGAATTCAGAGAAATCCTATCACATTTGTGCAATTTACGTCGCTCCTATTTCAGATAGCGTATTGGGCTAAGCGGCATCTCAAAGCGCATGAAATGGCAAATAAAATGCACTATTAAACTTCTCGGCTAGGGCGAACAGAGACCCGATTAGATCATTTTACATTATGGTTAATTTAAGAATTCAGCAAAACTCCATCACATTTGTTCAATTTACGTCGCTCCTATTTCAGATAGCGTGCTAGGCTAGGCGGCATCTTAAAGCGCGTGGAATGGCGAGTGAAATGCACTATCAAACTTCGATGATAGGGCAATCAGAGACTCGATTAGATCATTTTATATTTGGGTTAATATACGAATTCAGGGAAATTCTATCACATTTGTTCAATTTACGTCACTCCTATTTCAGATAGCGTATTGGGCTAAGCGGCATCTCAATGCGCATGGAATGGCGAGTAAAATGCACTATTAAACTCCTAGGGTAATGCAAAGAGAGACCCGATTAGATCATTTTATATTACGCTTAATATAAGAATTAAGCGTAATTCTATCACATTTGTTCAATTTACGTCGCTCCTATTTAAGATAGCGTACTGGGCTAGGCGGCATCTCAAGGCGCATGAAATGACGAGTGAAATGCAACATTAAACTTCTAGGGACGGGCGAACAGAGACCCGATTAGATCATTTTATATTATGGTTAATTTAAGATGTCAGCTAAATTTTATCACATCTGTTCAATTTACGTCGCTCCTATTTCAGATAGCGTACTGGGCTAGGCGGCATCTTAAAGCGCGTGGATTGGCGAGTAAAATGCACTCTTAAACTTCTAGGCTAGGGCGCACAGAGACCCGATCAGATCATTTTACATTATGGTTAATAAAAGAATTCAGCGAAATTCTATCACATTTGCTCAACTTACGTCGCTCCTATTCCAGATAGCGTATTGGGCTATGCGGCATCTCAAAGCACATGAAATGGCGAGTAAAATGCCCTATTAAACTTCTAGGGTAGGTCAAACAGAGACCCGATTAGATCATTTTATATTATGGTTAATTTAAGTATTCAGCAAAATTCTATCACATTTGTTCAATTTACGTCGCTCCTATTTCAGATAGCGTATTGGGCTAAGCGGCATCTCAAAGCGCATGAAATGGCGAGTATAATGCACTATCAAACTTCTAGGGTAGGGCAAGCAGAGACCCGATTACATCATCTCATATTATGGTTAATTTAAGAATTCAGCAAAATTCTATCACATTTGTTCAATTTACGTCGCTCCTATATCAGATAGCGTATTGGGCTAAGCGGCATCTCAAAGCGCATGAAATGGCGAGTGAAATGCACTATTAGACTTCTATGGTAGGGCGAACAGAGACCCGATTAGATCATTTTACATTAAGGTTAATAAAAGAATTCAGGGAAATTCTATCACATTTGATCAATTTACGTCGCTCCTATTCCAGAAAGCGTATTGGGCTATGCGGCATCTCAAAGCACATGAAATGGCGAGTAAAATGCCATATTAAACTTCTAGGGTAGGTCAAACAGAGACCCGATTAGATCATTTTATATTATGGTTAATTTAAGAATTCAGCAAAATTCTATCACATTTGTTCAATTTACGTCGCTCCTATTTCAGATAGCGTATTGGGCTAAGCGTCATCTCAAAGCGCGTGAAATGGCGAGTAAAATGCACTATTAAACTTCTAGGGTAGGGTAAGCAGAGACCCGATTATATCATCTCATATTATGGTTAATTTAAGAATTCAGCAAAATTCTATCACATTTGTTCAATTTACGTCGCTCCTATTTCAGATAGCGTACTGGGCTAGGCGGAAACTTAAAGCGCGTGGAATGGCGAGTAAAATGCACTATTAAACTTCTATGATAGGGCAATCAGTGACCCGATTAGATCATTTTATATTTTGTTTAATATAAGATTTCAGGGAAATTCTATCACATTTGTTCAATTTACGTCGCTCCTATTTCAGATAGCGTATTGGGCTAAGAGGCATCTGAAGGCGCATGAAATGGCGAGTAAAATGCACTATTAAACTTCTAGGGTAGGGCAAGCAGAGACTCGATTAGATCATTTTATATTATGGTTAATTTAAGAATTCAGCGAAATTCTATCACATTTGTTCAATTTACGTCGCTCCTATTTCAGATACCGTATTGGGCTAACCGGCATCTGAAGGCGCATGAAATGGCGAGTAAAATGCACTATTAAACTTCTAGGGTAGGCCAAACAGAGACCCGATTAAATCATTTTATATTATGGTTAATTTAAGATGTCAGCAAAATTTTATCACATTTGTTCAATTTACGTCGCTCCTATTTCAGATAGCGTACTGGGCTAGGCGGCATATTAAAGCGCATGAAATGGCGAGTAAAATGCACTATTAAACTTCTAGGATAAGGCAAACAGAGACCCGATTAGATCATTTTGTATTTTGGTTAATATAAGAATTCAGCGAAATTCTATTACATTTGTTTAATTTACGTCGCTCCTATTTCAGATAGCGTATTGGGCTAAGCGGCATCTCAAAGCGCATGAAATGGCGAGTGAAATGCACTATAAGACTTCTATGGTAGGGCGAACAGAGACCCGATTAGATCATTTTACATTGAGGTTAATATAAGAATTCACGGAAATTCTATCACATTTGTTCAATTTACGTCGCTCCTATTTCAGATAGCGTATTGGGCTATGCGGCATCTCAAAGCGCATGAAATGGCGAGTAAAATGCACTGTTAAACTTCAAGGGTAGGGCAAACAGAGACCCGATTAGATCATTTTATATTACGGTTAATATAAGAATTCAGCGTAATTCTATCACATTTGTTCAACTTACGCCGCTCCTGCTTGAGATAGCGTACTGGACTAGGCGGCAACGTAAAGCGCGTGGAATGGCGAGTAAAACGCGGTACTAAACTTCTATGATAGGGCAATCGGAGACCCGATTAGATCATTTTATATTTTGTTTAATATAAGAATTCAGAGAAATCCTACCACATTTGTGCAATTTACGTCGCTCCTATTTCAGATAGCGTATTTGGCTAAGCGGCATCTCAAAGCGCATGAAATGGCGAATAAAATGCACTATTAAACTTCTCGGCTAGGGCGAACAGAGACCCGATTAGATCATTTTATGTTATGGTTAATTTAAGAATTCAGCAAAACTCCATCACATTTGTTCAATTTACGTCGCTCCTATTTCAGATAGCGTGCTAGGCTAGGCGGCATCTTAAAGCGCGTGGAATGGCGAGTGAAATGCACTATCAAACTTCGATGATAGGGCAATCAGAGACTCGATTAGATCATTTTATATTTGGGTTAATATACGAATTCAGGGAAATTCTATCACATTTGTTCAATTTACGTCACTCCTATTTCAGATAGCGTATTGGGCTAAGCGGCATCTCAATGCGCATGAAATGGCGAGTAAAATGCACTATTAAACTCCTAGGACAATGTAAAGAGAGACCCGATTAGATCATTTTATATTACGCTTAATATAAGAATTAAGCGTAATTCTATCACATTTGTTCAATTTACGTCGCTCCTATTTAAGATAGCGTACTGGGCTAGGCGGCATCTCAAGGCGCATGAAATGACGAGTGAAATGGAACATTAAACTTCTAGGCTAGGGCGAACAGAGACCCGATCAGATCATTTTACATTATGGTTAATAAAAGAATTCAGCGAAATTCTATCACATTTGCTCAACTTACGTCGCTCCTATTCCAGATAGCGTATTGGGCTATGCGGCATCTCAAAGCACATGAAATGGCGAGTAAAATGCCCTATTAAACTTCTAGGGTAGGTCAAACAGAGACCCGATTAGATCATTTTATATTATGGTTAATTTAAGAATTCAGCAAAATTCTATCACATTTGTTCAATTTACGTCGCTCCTATTTCAGATAGCGTATTGGGCTAAGCGGCATCTCAAACCGCATGAAATGGGGAGTGAAATGCACTATTACACTTCTATGGTAGGGCGAACAGAGACCCGATTAGATCATTTTATATTATGGTTAATTTAAGAATTCAGCAAAATTCTATCACATTTGTTCAATTTACGTCGCTCCTATTTCAGATAGCGTATTGGGCTAAGCGTCATCTCAAAGCGCATGAAATGGCGAGTAAAATGCACTATTAAACTTCTAGGGTAGGGCAAGCAGAGACCCGATTACATCATCTCATATTATGGTTAATTTAAGAATTCAGCAAAATTCTATCACATTTGTTCAATTTACGTCGCTCTTATTTCAGATAGCGTATTGGGCTAAGCGGCATCTGAAGGCGCATGAAATGGCGAGTAAAATGCACTATTAAACTTCTAGGGTAGGGCACACAGATACCCGATTAAATCATTTTATATTATGGTTAATTTAAGATGTCAGCAAAATTTTATCACATTTGTTCAATTTATGTCGCTCCTATTTCAGATAGCGTACTGGGCTAGGCGGCATCTTAAAGCGCGTGGAATGGCGAGTAGAATGCACTATTAAACTTCTAGGCTAGGGCGAACAGAGACCCGATTAGATCATTTTATATTATGGTTAATTTAAGAATTCAGTGAAATTCTATCACATTTGTTCAATTTACGTCGCTCCTATTTCAGATAGCGCATTGGGCTAAGCGGCATCTCAAAGCGCATGAAATGGCGAGTAAAATGCACTATTAAACTTCTAGGATAAGGCAAACAGAGACCCGATTAGATCATTTTATATTACGGTTAATATAAGAATTCAGCGTAATTCTATCACATTTGTTCAATTTACGTCGCCCCTATTTCAAATAGCGTATTGTGCTAAGCGGCATCTCAAAGCGCATGAAATGGCGACTGAAATGCACTATTAGACTTCTATGGTAGGGCGAACAGAGACACGATTACATCATTTTACATTAAGGTTGATATAGGAATTCAGGAAAATTCTATCACATTTCTTCAATTTACGTCGCTCCTATTCCAGATAGCGTATTCGGCTAAGCGGCATCTCAAAGCGCATGAAATGTCGAATAAAATACACTCTTAAACTTCTAGGCTAGGGCGAACAGAGACCCGATCAGATCATTTTACATTATGGTTAATAAAAGAATTCAGCGTAATTCTATCACATTTGTTCAACTTACGTCGCTCCTATTTCAGGTAGCGTACTGTGCTAGGCGGCATCTTAAAGCGCGTGGAATGGCGAGTAAAATGCACTACTAAACTTCTATGATAGGGCAATCAGAGACCCGATTAGATCATTTTATATTTTGTTTAATATAAGATTTCAGGGAAATTCTATCGTATTTGTTCAATTTACGTCGCTCCTATTTCAGATAGCGTATTGGGCTAAGCGGCATCTCAAAGCGCATGAAATGGAGAATAAAATGCACTATTAAACTTCTAGGCTAGGGAGAACAGAGACCCGATTAGATCATTTTACATTATGGTTCATAAAAGAATTCAGCGAAACTCTATCACATTTTTTCAACTTACGTCGCTCCTATTTCCGATAGCGTATTGGGCTAAGGGGCAGCTCAAAGCGCATGAAATGGCGAGTAAAATGCACTATTAAGCTTCTAGGGTAGGGCAAACAGATACCCGATTAGATCATTTTATATTATGGTTAATTTAAGAATTCAGCAAAGTTCTATCAGATTTGTTCAATTTACGTCGCTCCTATTTCAGATAGCGTATTGGGCTAAGCGGCATCTCAAAGCGCATGAAATGGCGAGTAAAATGCACTATTAAACTTCTAGGGTAGGGCAAGCAGAGACCCGATTACATCATCTCATATTATGGTTAATTTAAGAATTCAGCAAAATTCTATCACATTTGTTCAATTTACGTCGCTCCTATTTCAGATAGCGTACTGGGCTAGGCGGCATCTTAAAGCGCGTGGAATGGCGAGTAAAATTCACTACTCAACTTCTATGATAGGGCAATCAGAGACCCGATTAGATCATTTTATATTTTGTATAATATCAGATTTCAGGGAATTTCGATCACATTTGTTCAATTTACGTCGCTCCTAATTCAGATAGCGTATTCGGCTAAGCGGCATCTCAAAGCGCATGAAATGGCGAATGAAATGCACTATTAAACTTCTAGGATAAGGCAAACAGAGACCCGATTAGATCATTTTATATTACGGTTAATATAAGAATTCAGCGTAATTCTATCACATTTGTTCAATTTACGTCGCCCCTATTTCAAATAGCGTATTGTGCTAAGCGGCATCTCAAAGCGCATGAAATGGCGAGTGAAATGCACTATTACACTTCTATGGTAGGGCGAACAGAGACACGATTACATCATTTTACATTAAGGTTAATATAAGAATTCAGGGAAATTCTATCACGTTTGTTCAATTTACGTCGCTCCTATTCCAGATAGCGTATTGGGCTATGCGGCAGCTTAAAGCACATGAAATGGTGAGTAAAATGCACTACCAAACTTCTATGATAGGGCAAACAGAGGCCCGATTACATCATTTTATATTACGGTCAATATAAGAATTCAGCGTAATTCTATCACATTTGTTCAACTTACGTAGCTCCTATTTCAGATACCGTACTCGGCTAGGCGGCATCATAAAGCGCGTGGAATGGCGAGTAAAATGCACTATTAAACTTCTATGATAGGGCAATCAGAGACCCGATTAGATCATTTTATATTTTGTTTAATATAAGATTTCAGGGAAATTCTATCGCATTTGTTCAATTTACGTCGCTCCTATTTCAGATAGCGTATTCGGCTAAGCGGCATCTCAAAGCGCATGAAATGTCGAATAAAATACACTCTTAAACTTCTAGGCTAGGGCGAACAGAGACCCGATCAGATCATTTTACATTATGGTTAATAAAAGAATTCAGCGAAATTCTATCACATTTGTTCAACTTACGTCGCTCCTATTTCAGTTAGCGTATTGGGCTAAGCGGCATCTTAAAGCGCGTGGAATGGCGAGTAAAATGCACTATTAAACTTCTATGATATTGCAATCAGAGACCCGATTAGATCATTTTATATTTTGTTTAATATAAGATTTCAGGGAAATTCTATCACATTTGTTCAATTTACGTCGCTCCTATTTCAGATAGCTTATTGGGCTAAGCGGCATCTGAAGGCGCATGAAATGGCGAGTAAAATGCACTATTAAACTTCTAGGGTAGGGCAAATAGAGACCCGATGAGGTCATTTTATATTATGGTTAATTTAAGATGTCAGCAAAATTTTATCACATTTGTTCAACTTACGTCGCTCCTATTTCAGGTAGCGTACTGTGCTAGGCGGCATCTTAAAGCGCGTGGAATGGCGAGTAAAATGCACTACTAAACTTCTATGATAGGGCAATCAGAGACCCGATTAGATCATTTTATATTTTGTTTAATATAAGATTTCAGGGAAATTCTATCGTATTTGTTCAATTTACGTCGCTCCTATTTCAGATAGCGTATTGGGCTAAGCGGCATCTCAAAGCGCATGAAATGGAGAATAAAATGCACTATTAAACTTCTAGGCTAGGGAGAACAGAGACCCGATTAGATCATTTTACATTATGGTTCATAAAAGAATTCAGCGAAACTCTATCACATTTTTTCAACTTACGTCGCTCCTATTTCCGATAGCGTATTGGGCTAAGCGGCAGCTCAAAGCGCATGAAATGACGAGTAAAATGCAATATTAAGCTTCTAGGGTAGGGCAAACAGACACCCGGTTAGATCATTTTATATTATGGTTAATTTAAGAATTCAGCGAAATTCTATCACATTTGTTCAATTTACGTCGCTCCTATTCCAGATAGCGTATTGGGCTAAGCGGCATCTCAAAGCGCATGAAATGGAGAATAAGATGCACTATTAAACTTCTAGGCTAGGGAGAACAGAGACCCGATTACATCATTTTACATTACGGTTCATAAAAGAATTCAGCGAAACTCTATCACATTTTTTCAACTTACGTCGCTCCTATTTCCGATAGCGCATTGGGCTAAGCGGCAGCTCAAAGCGCATGAAATGGCGAGTAAAATGCAATATTAAGCTTCTAGGGTAGGGCAAACAGACACCCGATTAGATCATTTTATATTATGGTTAATTTAAGAATTCAGCAAAATTCTATCACATTTGTTCAATTTACGTCGCTCCTATTTCAGATATCGTATTGGGCTAAGCGGCATTTCAAAGCGCATGAAATGGCGAGTAAAATGCCCTATTAAACTTCTAGGATAAGGCAAACAGAGACCCGATTAGATCATTTCATATTATGGTTAATATAAGAATTCAGGGAAATTCTATCACATTTGTTCAATTTACGTCGCTCCTATTCCAGATAGCGTATTGGGCTATGCGGCACCTTAAAGCACATGGAATGGCGAGTCACATGCACTATTAAACTTCTATGATAGGGCAAACAGAGACCCGATTATATCATTTTATATTACGGTTAATATAAGAATTCAGCGTAATTCTATCACATTTGTTCAACTTACGTCGCTCCTATTTCAGGGAGCGTACTGTGCTAGGCGGCATCTTAAAGCGCGTGGAATGGCGAGTAAAATGCACTACTAAACTTCTATGATAGGGCAATCAGAGACCCGATTAGATCATTTTATATTTTGTTTAATATAAGATTTCAGGGAAATTCTATCGTATTTGTTCAATTTACGTCGCTCCTATTTCAGATAGCGTATTGGGCTAAGCGGCATCTCAAAGCGCATGAAATGGAGAATAAAATGCCCTATTAAACTTCTAGGGTAGGTCGAACAGAGACCCGATTAGATCATTTTACATTATGGTTAATAAAAGAATTCAGCGAAACTCTATCACATTTGTTCAATTTACGTCGCTCCTATTTCAGTTAGCGTATTCGGCTAAGCGGCATCTCAAAGCGCATGAAATGGCGAGTAAAATGCACTATTAAAGTTCTAGGGTAGGGCAAACAGAGACCCGATTAGATCATTTTATATTACGGTTAATATAAGAATGCAGCGTAATTCTGTCACATTTGTTCAATTTACGTCGCTCCTATTTCAGATAGCGTATTGGGCTAAGCGGCATCTCAAAGCGCACGAAAGGGCGAGTAAAATGCACTATTAAACATCTAGGGTGGGGCAATCAGAGACCCGATAAGATCATTTTATATTACGGTTAATATAAGAATTCAGCGAAGTTCTATCACATTTGTTCAATTTACGTCGCTCCTATTTCAGATAGCTTATTGGGCTAAGCGGCAACTCAAACCGCATGAAATGACGAGTGAAATGCACTGTTAAACTTCTAGGGTAAGGCAAACAGAGACCCGATTAGATCATTTAATATTATGGTTTATTTAAGAATTCAAAAAAATATAATCACATTTGTCCAATTTACGTCGCTCCTATTTCAGATAGCTTATTGAGCTAAGCGGCATCTCAAAGCGCATGAAATGGAGAATAAGATGCACTATTAAACTTCTAGGCTAGGGAGAACAGAGACCCGATTACATCATTTTACATTACGGTTCATAAAAGAATTCAGCGAAACTCTATCACATTTTTTCAACTTACGTCGCTCCTATTTCCGATAGCGCATTGGGCTAAGCGGCAGCTCAAAGCGCATGAAATGGCGAGTAAAATGCAATATTAAGCTTCTAGGGTAGGGCAAACAGACACCCGATCAGATCATTTTATATTATGGTTAATTTAAGAATTCAGCAAAATTCTATCACATTTGTTCAATTTACGTCGCTCCTATTTCAGATAGCGTATTGGGCTAAGCGGCATTTCAAAGCGCATGAAATGGCGAGTAAAATGCCCTATTAAACTTCTAGGATAAGGCAAACAGAGACCCGATTAGATCATTTCATATTATGGTTAATATAAGAATTCAGCGAAATTCTATCACATTTGTTCAACTTACGTCGCTCCTATTTCAGGTAGCGTACTGTGCTAGGCGGCATCTTAAAGCGCGTGGAATGGCGAGTAAAATGCACTACTAAACTTCTATGATAGGGCAATCAGAGACCCGATTAGATCATTTTATATTTTGTTTAATATAAGAATTCAGGGAAATTCTATCACATTTGTTTAATTTACGTCGCTCCTATTTCAGATAGCGTATTGGGCGCAGCGGCACCTCAAAGCGTATGAAATGGCGAATAAAATGCACTATTAAAGTTCTAGGCTAGGGAGAACAGAGACCCGATTAGATCATTTTACATTATGGTTCATAAAAGAATTCAGCGAAACTCTATCACATTTTTTCAACTTACGTCGCTCCTATTTCCGATAGCGTATTGGGCTAAGCGGCAGCTCAAAGCGCATGAAATGGCGAGTAAAATGCAATATTAAGCTTCTAGGGTAGGGCAAACAGACACCCGATTAGATCATTTTATATTATGGTTAATTTAAGAATTCAGCGAAATTCTATCACATTTGTTCAATTTACGTCGCTCCTATTTCAGATAGCGCATTGGGCTAAGCGGCATCTCAAAGCGCATGAAATGGCGAGTAAAATGCACTATTAAACTTCTAGGATAAGGCAAACAGAGACCCGATTAGATCATTTTATATTACGGTTAATATAAGAATTCAGCGTAATTCTATCACATTTGTTCAACTTACGTCGCTCCTATTTCAGGTAGCGTACTGTGCTAGGCGGCATCTTAAAGCGCGTGGAATGGCGAGTAAAATGCACTACTAAACTTCTATGATAGGGCAATCAGAGACCCGATTAGATCATTTTATATTTTGTTTAATATAAGAATTCAGGGAAATTCTATCACATTTGTTTAATTTACGTCGCTCCTATTTCAGATAGCGTATTGGGCGCAGCGGCATCTCAAAGCGCATGAAATGGCGACTAAAATGCACTATTAAACTTCTAGGGTAGGGCAAACAGATACCCGATTAAATCATTTTATATTATGGTTAATTTAAGATGTCAGCAAAATTTTATCACATTTGTTCAATTTACGTCGCTCCTATTTCAGATAGCGTATTGGGCAAAGCGGCATCTCAAAGCGTATGAAATGGCGAATAAAATGCACTATTAAAGTTCTAGGCTAGGGAGAACAGAGATCCGATTAGATCATTTTACATTATGGTTAATAAATGAATTCAGCGAAATTCTATCACATTTGTTCAACTTATATCGCTCCTATTTCAGATAGCGTATTAGGCTAAGCGGCAACTCAAAGCGCATGAAATGTCGAGTAAAAGGCACTATTAAAGTTCTAGGGTACGGCAAACAGAGACCCGATTAGATCATTTTATATTATGGTTAATTTAAGAATTGAGCGAAATTCTATCACATTTGTTCAACTTACGTCGCTCCTAATTTAGATAGCGTACTGGGCTAGGCGGCATCTTAAAGCGCGTGGAATGGCGAGTAAAATGCACTGCTAAACTTCTATGATAGGGCAATCAGAGACCCGATTAGATCATTTTATATTTTGTTTAATATAAGATTTCAGGGAAATTCTATCACATTTGTTTAATTTACGTCGCTCCTATTTCAGATAGCGTATTGGGCGCAGCGGCATCTCAAAGCGCATGAAATGGCGACTAAAATGCACTATTAAACTTCTAGGGTAGGGCAAGCAGAGACCCCATTAGATCATTTTATATTATGGTTAATTTAAGAATTCAGCAAAATTCTATCACATTCGTTCAATTTAGGTTGCTTCTATGTCAGATAGCGTATTGGGCTATGCGGCATCTCGAAGCGCATGAAATGACGAGTAAAATGAACTATTAAACTTCTAGGATAGGGCAAACAGAGACCCCATCACATCATTTTATATTACGGTTAATATAAGAATTCAGCGTAATTCTGTCACATTTGTTCAACTTACGTAGCTCCTATTTCAGATAGCGTACTGGGCTAGGCGGCAACTTAAAGCGCGTGGAATGGCGAGTAAAATGCACTACTAAACTTCTATGATAGGGCAATCAGAGACCCGATTAGATCATTTTATATTTTGGTTAATATAAGAATTCAGCGAAATTCTATCACATTTGTTCAATTTACGTCGCTCCTATTGCTGATAGCGTATTGGGCTAAGCGGCATCTTAAAGCGCGTGGAATGGCGAGTAAAATTCACTATTAAACTTCTATGATAGGGCAATCAGAGACCCGATTAGATCATTTTATATTTTGGTGATATAAGAATTCAGCGAAATTCTATCACATTTGGTCAATTTACGTCGCTCCTATTTCAGATAGCTTATTGGGCTAAGCGGCATCTCAAAGCGCATGAAATGACGAGTTAAATGCACTATTAAACTTCTAGGGTAGGGCGAACAAAGACCCGATTAGATCATTTTACATTGAGGTTAATATAAGAATTCAGCGATATTCTATCACATTTGTTCAATTTACGTCGCTCCTATTTCAGATAGCTTATTGAGCTAAGCGGCATCTCAAAGCGCATGAAATGACGTGTGAAATGCACTAGTAATCTTCTAGGGTAGGGCGAACAGAGACCCGATTAGATCATTTTACATTAAGGTTAATATAAGAATTCAGCGAGATTCTCTCACATTTGTTCAATTTACGTCGCTGATATTTCAGATAGCGTATTGGGCTAAGCGGCATCTCAAAGCGCAAGAAATGGCGAGTAAAATGTACTATTAAACTTCTAGGGTAGGGCAAACAGAGACCCGATTAGATCATTTTATATTATGGTAAATTTAAGAATTCAGCGAAATTCTATCACATTTGTTCAATTTACGTCGCTCATGTTGCAGATAGCGTATTGGGCTAAGCGGCATCTCAAAGCGCATGAAATGGCGAGTAAAATGCACTATTAAACTTCTAGGGTAAGGCAAACCGAGACCCGATTAGATCATTTAATATTACGGTTAATATAAGAATTCAGCGTAATCATATCACATTTGTTCAACATACGTCGCTCCTATTTCAGATAGTGTACTGGGCTAGGCGGCATCTTAAAGCGCGTGGAAGGGCGTGTAAAATGCACTACTAAACTTCTATGATAGGGCAATCAGAGTCCCGTTTAGATCATTTTATATTTTGTTTAACATAAGATTTCATGGAAATTCTATCACATTTGTTCAATTTACGTCGCTCCTATTTCAGATAGCGTATTGGGCTAAGCGGCATCTCAAAGCGCATGAAATGACGAGAGAAATGCACTATTAAAGTTCTTGGGTAGGGCAAACAGAGACCCGATTATATCATTTTATATTATGGTTAATTTAAGAATTCAGCAAAATTCTATCACATTCGTTCAACTTACGTAGCTCCTATTTCAGATAGCGTACTGGGATAGGCGGCAACTTAAAGCGCGTGGAATGGCGAGTAAAATGCACTATTAAACTTCTATGATAGGGCAATCAGAGACCCGATTAGATCATTTTATATTTTGGTTAATATAAGAATTCAGCGAAATTCTATCACATTTGTTCAATTTACGTCGCTCCTATTTCAGATAGCGTATTGGGCTAAGCGGCATCTCAAAGCGCATGAAATGACGAATAAAATGCACAATTAAACTTCTAGGGTAGGGCAAACAGAGACCCGATTAGATCATTTTATATTACGGTTAATATAAGAATTCAGCGTAATTCTATCACATTTGTTCAACTTACGTCGCTCCTATTTCAGATAGCGTACTGGGCAAGGCGGTATCTCAAAGCGCGTGGAAGGGCGAGTAAAATGCACTACTAAACTTCTATGATAGGGCAATCAGAGACCCCATTAGATCATTTTATATTATGGATAATTTAAGAATTCAGCGAAATTCTATCACATTTGTTCAATTTACGTCGCTCCTATGTCGGATAGCGTATTCGCTAAGCGGCATCTCAAAGCGCATGAAATGACGAGTGAAATGCACTATTAAACTTCTAGGGTAGGGCGAACAAAGACCCGATTAGATCATTTTACATTGAGGTTAATAAAAGAATTCAGCGAAATTCTATCACATTTGTTCAATTTGCGTCGCTCCTATTTCAGATAGCTTATTGGGCTAAGCGGCATCGCAAAGCGCATGAAATGACGAGTGAAATGCACTATTAATCTTCTAGGGTAGGGCATTCAGAGACCCGATTATATCATTTTATATTTTGGTTAATATAATAATTCAGCGAAATTCTCTCACATTTGTTCAATTTACGTCGTTCCTATTTCAGATAGCATACTGGGCTAGGCGGCAACTGAAAGCGCGTGGAGTGGCGAGTAAAATGCACTATTAAACTTCTATGATAGGGCAATCAGAGACCCGATTAGATCATTTTATATTTTGGTTAATATAAGATTTCAGGGAAATTCTATCACATTTGTTCAATTTACGTCGCTCCTATGTCAGATAGCGTATTGGGCTAAGCGGCATCTCAAAGCGCATGAAATGGCGAGTGAAATGCACTATTAATCTTCTAGGGTAGGGCAATCAGAGACCCCATTAGATCATTTTATATTATGGTTAATATAAGAATTCAGCGAAATTCTATCACATTTGTTCAATTTACGTCGCTCCTATTTCAGATAGCATATTGGGCTAAGCGGCATCTCAAAGCGCATGAAATGACGAGTGAAATGCACTATTAAACTTCTAGGGTAGGGCAAACAGAGACCCGATTAGGTCATTTCATATTATGGTTAATTTAAGAATTCAGAAAAATTCTATCACATTTGTTCAATTTACGTCGTTCCTATTTCAGATAGCATACTGGGCTAGGCGGCAACTTAAAGCGCGCGGAATGGCGAGTAAAATGCACTATTAAACTTCTATGATAGGGCAATCAGAGACCCGATTAGATCATTTTATATTATGGTTAATTTAAGAATTCAGCGAAATTCTATCACATTTGTTCAATTTACATCGCTCCTATTTCAGATAGCGTATTGGGCTAAGAGGCATCTCAATGCGCATGAAATGGCCAGTAGAATGCACTATTAAACTTCTAGGATAAGGCAAACGGAGACCCGATTAGACCATTTCATATTACGGTTAATATAAGAATTCAGCGTTATTCTATCACATTTGTTCAACTTACGTCGCTCCTATTTCAGATAGCGTACTGGGCTAGGCGGCATCTTAAAGCGCGTGGAATGGCGAGCAAAATGCACTCTTAATATTCTATGATAGGGCAATCAGAGACCCGATTAGATCATTTATATGACGGTTAATGTAAGAATTCAGCGTAATTCTATCACATTTGTTCAACATACGTCGCTCCTATTTCAGATAGTGTAGTGGGCTAGGCGGCATCTTAAAGCGCGTGGAAGGGCGAGTAAAATGCACTACTAAACTTCTATGATAGGGCAATCAGAGTCCCGTTTAGATCATTTTATATTATGGTTAATTTAAGAATTCAGCGAAATTCTATCACATTTGTTCAATTTACATCGCTCCTATTTCAGATAGCGTATTGGGCTAAGCGGCATCTCAATGCGCATGAAATGGCCAGTAAAGTGCACTATTAAACTTCTAGGATAAGGCAAACGGAGACCCGATTAGACCATTTCATATTACGGTTAATATAAGAATTCAGCGTGATTCTATCACATTTGTTCAACTTACGTCGCTCCTATTTCAGATAGCGTACTGGGCTAGGCGGCATCTTAAAGCGCGTGGAATGGCGAGCAAAATGCACTCTTAATCTTCTATGATAGGGCAATCAGAGACCCGATTAGATCATTTTATATTTTGGTTAATATAAGAATTCAGCGAAATTCTATCACATTTGTTCAATTTACGTCGCTCCTATTTCAGATAGCGTATTGGGCTAAGCGGCATCTCAAAGCGCAAGAAATGGCGAGTAAAATGCACTATTAAACTTCTAGGGTAGGGCAAACAGAGACCCCATTAGATCATTTTATATTATGGTTAATTTAAGTATTCAGCGAAATTCTATCACATTTGTTCAATTTACGTTGCTCCTATTTCAGATAGCGTACTGGGCTAAGCGGCAACTCAAAGCGCGAGAAATGGCGAGTAAAATGCACTATTAAACTTCTAGGGTAGGGCAGACAGAGACCCGATTAGATCATTTTATATTTTGGTTAATATAAGAATTCAGCGAAACTCTATCACATTTGTTCAATTTACGTTGCTCCTATTTCAGATAGCGTATTGGGCTAAGCGGCATCTCAAAGCGCATGAAATGACGAATAAAATGCACAATTAAGCTTCTACGCTAGGGCGAACAGAGACCCGGTTAGATCATTTTACGTTATGGTTAATAAAAGAATTCAGCGAAATTCTATCACATTTGATCAATTTACGTCGCTCCTATTTTAGATAGCGTACTGGGCTAAGCGGCATCTCAAAGCGCCAGAAATGGCGAGTAAAATGCACTATTAAACTTCTAGGGTAGGGCAAACAGAGACCCGATTAGATCATTTTATATTACGGTTAATATAAGAATTCAGCGTAATTCTATCACATTTGTTCAACTTACGTCGCTCCTATTTCAGATAGCGTACTGGGCAAGGCGGTATCTCAAAGCGCGTGGAAGGGCGAGTAAAATGCACTACTAAACTTCTATGATAGGGCAATCAGAGACCCCATTAGATCATTTTATATTATGGATAATTTAAGAATTCAGCGAAATTCTATCACATTTGTTCAATTTACGTCGCTCCTATGTCGGATAGCGTATTCGCTAAGCGGCATCTCAAAGCGCATGAAATGACGAGTGAAATGCACTATTTAACTTCTAGGGTAGGGAGAACAAAGACCCGATTAGATCATTTTACATTGAGGTTAATGAAAGAATTCAGCGAAATTCTATCACATTTGTTCAATTTGCGTCGCTCCTATTTCAGATAGCTTATTGGGCTAAGCGGCATCGCAAAGCGCATGAAATGACGTGTGAAATGCACTATTAATATTCTAGGGTAGGGCAATCAGAGACCCGATTATATCATTTTATATTTTGGTTAATATAATAATTCAGCGAAATTCTCTCACATTTGTTCAATTTACGTCGTTCCTATTTCAGATAGCATACTGGGCTAGGCGTCAACTGAAAGCGCGTGGAGTGGCGAGTAAAATGCACTATTAAACTTCTATGATAGGGCAATCAGAGACCCGATTAGATCATTTTATATTTTGGTTAATATAAGATTTCAGGGAAATTCTATCACATTTGTTCAATTTACGTCGCTCCTATTTCAGATAGCGTATTGGGCTAAGCGGCATCTCTAAGCGCATGAAATGACTAGTGAAATGCACTATTAAACTTCTAGGGTAGGGCGAACAAAGACCCGATTAGACCATTTTACATTAAGGTTAATATAAGAATTCAGCGTAACTCTGTCACATTTGTTCAATTTACGTCGCTGATATTTCAGATAGCGTATTGGGCTAAGCGGCATCTCAAAGCGCGAGAAATGGCGAGTAAAATGCACTATTAAACTTCTAGGGTAGGGCAAACAGAGACCCGATTAGATCATTTTATATAATGGTTAATTTAAGAATTCAGAAAAATTCTATCACATTTGTTCAATTTACGTTGCTCCTATTTCAGATAGCGTATTGGGCCAAGCGGTATCTCATAGCGCAAGAAATGGCGAGTAAAATGCACTATTAAACTTCTAGGGTAGGGCAAACAGAGACCAGTTTAGATCATTTTATATTATGGTTAATTTAAGAATTCAGCGAAATTCTATCACATTTGTTCAATTTACGTCGATCCTATTGCAGATAGCGTATTGGGCTAAGCGGCATCTCAAAGCGCATGAAATGGCGAGTAAAATGCACTATTAAACTTCTAGGGTAAGGCGAACAGAGACCTGATTAGATCATTTTATATTATGGTTAATTTAAGAATTCAGCAAAATTCTATCACATTTGTTCAATTTACGTCGCTCCTATTTCAGATAGCGTACTGGGCTAAGCGGCATCTCAAAGCGCATGAAATGGCGAGTATAATGCACTATTAAACTTCTATGGTAATGCATACAGAGACCCGATTAGATCATTTTATATTACGGTTAATATAAGAATTCAGCGTAATTCTATCACATTTGTTCAACATACGTCGCTCCTATTTCAGATAGTGTACTGGGCTAGGCGGCATCTTAAAGCGCGTGGAAGGGCGAGTAAAATGCACTACTAAACTTCTATGATAGGGCAATCAGAGTCCCGTTTAGATCATTTTATATTTTGTATAATATAAGATTTCAGGGAAATTCTATCACATTTGTTCAATTTACGTCGCTCCTATTTCAGATAGCTATTGGGCTAAGCGGCATCTAAAAGCGCATGAAATGACGAGAGAAATGCACTATTAAACTTCTTGGGTAGGGCGAACAGAGACCCGATTACATCATTTTATATTATGGTTAATTTAAGAATTCAGCAAAATTCTATCACATTTGTTCAATTTACGTCGCTCCTATTTCAGATAGCGTACTGGGCTAGGCGGCATCTTAAAGCGCGTGGAATGACGAGTAAAATGCACTATTAAACTTCTATGATAGGGCAATCAGAGACCCGATTAGATCATTTTATATTTTGGTTAATATAAGAATTCAGCGAAATTCTATCACATTTGTTCAATTTACGTCGATCCTATTTCATATAGCTTATTGGGCTAAGCGGCATCTCAAAGCGCATGAAGTGGCGAGTAAAATGCACTATTAAACTTCTAGGGTAGGGCGAACAAAGACCCGATTAGATTATTTTACATTAAGGTTAATATAAGAATTCAGCGAAATTCTATCACATTTGTTCAATTTACATCGCTCCTATTTCAGATAGCGACTTGTGCTAAGCGGCATCTCAAAGCGCAAGAAATGGCGAGTAAAATGCACTATTAAACTTCTAGGGTAGGGCAAACAGAGACCACATTAGATCATTTTATATTATGGTTAATTTAAGAATTCAGCGAAATTCTCTCACATTTGTTCAATTTATGTCGCTGATATTTCAGATAGCGTATTGGGCTAAACGGCATCTCAAAGCGCAAGAAATGGCGAGTAAAATGCACTATTAAACTTCTAGGGTAGGGCAAACAGAGACCCGATTAGGTCATTTCATATTATGGTTAATTTAAGAATTCAGAAAAATTCTATCACATTTGTTCAATTTACGTCGTTCCTATTTCAGATAGCATACTGGGCTAGGCGGCAACTTAAAGCGCGCGGAATGGCGAGTAAAATGCACTATTAAACTTCTATGATAGGGCAATCAGAGACCCGATTAGATCATTTTATATTATGGTTAATTTAAGAATTCAGCGTTATTCTATCACATTTGTTCAACTTACGTCGCTCCTATTTCAGATAGCGTACTGGGCTAGGCGGCATCTTAAAGCGCGTGGAATGGCGAGCAAAATGCACTCTTAATATTCTATGATAGGGCAATCAGAGACCCGTTTAGATCATTTTATATGACGGTTAATGTAAGAATTCAGCGTAATTCTATCACATTTGTTCAACATACGTCGCTCCTATTTCAGATAGTGTAGTGGGCTAGGCGGCATCTTAAAGCGCGTGGAAGGGCGAGTAAAATGCACTACTAAACTTCTATGATAGGGCAATCAGAGTCCCGTTTAGATCATTTTATATTATGGTTAATTTAAGAATTCAGCGAAATTCTGTCACATTTGTTCAATTTACATCGCTCCTATTTCAGATAGCGTATTGGGCTAAGCGGCATCTCAATGCGCATGAAATGGCCAGTAAAATGCACTATTAAACTTCTAGGATAAGGCAAACGGAGACCCGATTAGACCATTTCATATTACGGTTAATATAAGAATTCAGCGTGATTCTATCACATTTGTTCAACTTACGTCGCTCCTATTTCAGATAGCGTACTGGGCTAGGCGGCATCTTAAAGCGCGTGGAATGGCGAGCAAAATGCACTCTTAATCTTCTATGATAGGGCAATCAGAGACCCCATTAGATCATTTTATATTTTGGTTAATATAAGAATTCAGCGAAATTCTATCACATTTGTTCAATTTACGTCGCTCCTATTTCAGATAGCGTATTGGGCTAAGCGGCATCTCAAAGCGCAAGAAATGGCGAGTAAAATGCACTATTAAACTTCTAGGGTAGGGCAAACAGAGACCCCATTAGATCATTTTATATTATGGTTAATTTAAGTATTCAGCGTAATTCTATCACATTTGTTCAATTTACGTTGCTCCTATTTCAGATAGCGTACTGGGCTAGGCGGCATCTTAAAGCGCGTGGAATGACGAGTGAAATGCACTATTAAACTTCTAGGGTAGGGCAAACAGAGACCAGTTTAGATCATTTTATATTATGGTTAATATAAGAATTCAGCGAAATTCTATCACAATTGTTCTATTTACGTCGCTCCTATTTCAGATAGCGTATTGGGCTAAGCGGCATCTCAAAGCGCATGAAATGGCGAGTGAAATGCACTATTAAACTTCTAGGGTAGGGTAAACAGAGACCAGTTTAGATCATTTTATATTATGGTTAATATAAGAATTCAGCGAAATTCTATCACAATTGTTCAACTTACGTCGCTCCTATTTCAGATAGCGTACTGGGCTAGGCGGCATCTTAAAGCGCGTGAAATGGCGAGCAAAATGCACTCTTAATATTCTATGATAGGGCAATCAGAGACCCGATTAGATCATTTATATGACGGTTAATGTAAGAATATAGCGTAATTCTATCACATTTGTTCAACATACGTCGCTCCTATTTCAGATAGTGTAGTGGGCTAGGCGGCATCTTAAAGCGCGTGGAAGGGCGAGTAAAATGCACTACTAAACTTCTATGATAGGGCAATCAGAGTCCCGTTTAGATCATTTTATATTATGGTTAATTTAAGAATTCAGCGAAATTCTATCACATTTGTTCAATTTACATCGCTCCTATTTCAGATAGCGTATTGGGCTAAGCGGCATCTCAAAGCGCAAGAAATGGCGAGTAAAATGCACTATTAAACTTCTAGGGTAGGGCAAACAGAGACCCCATTAGATCATTTTATATTATGGTTAATTTAAGTATTCAGCGAAATTCTCTCACATTTGTTCAATTTACATCGCTCCTATTTCAGATAGCGTACTGGGCTAGGCGGCATCTTAAAGCGCGTGGAATGGCGAGCAAAATGCACTCTTAAACTTCTATGATAGGGCAATCAGAGACCCGATTAGATCATTTTATATTTTGGTTAATATAAGAATTCAGCGAAATTCTATCACATTTGTTCAATTTACGTCGCTCCTATTTCAGATAGCGTATTGGGCTAAGCGGCATCTCAAAGCGCAAGATATGGCGAGTAAAATGCACTATTAAACTTCTAGGGGTAGGGCAAACAGAGACCCCATTAGATCATTTTATATTATGGTTAATTTAAGAATTCAGCGAAATTCTATCACATTTGTTCAATTTACGTTGCTCCTATTTCAGATAGCGTATTGGGCTAAGCGGCATCTCAAAGCGCAAGAAATGGCGAGTAAAATGCACTATTAAACTTCTAGGGTGGGGCAAACAGAGACCAGTTTAGATCACTTTATATTATGGTTAATTTAAGAATTCAGCGAAATTCTATCTCATTTGTACAATTTACGTCGATCCTATTGCAGATAGCGTATTGGACTAAGCGGCATCTCAAAGCGCATGAAATGGCGAGTATAATGCACTATTAAACTTCTATGGTAATGCATACAGAGACCCGATTAGATCATTTTATATTACGGTTAATATAAGAATTCAGCGTAATTCTATCACATTTGTTCAACATACGTTGCTCCTATTTCAGATAGTGTACTGGGCTAGGCGGCATCTTAAAGCGCGTGGAAGGGCGAGTAAAATGCACTACTAAACTTCTATGATAGGGCAATCAGAGTCCCGTTTAGATCATTTTATATTATGGTTAATTTAAGAATTCAGCGAAATTCTATC